>QLOU01009432.1:0-24602 GCA_003313715.1 Russula abietina
CAGATCTAACTGACTCTCTGCCAAACAGAAGGGTTGGTTAAACGTGGTAAGTACTAGGTCTAGTAAAGTTTCTGTATCGTAAGGGACTTCCAAACGTATTGTAATGAGTCACACAAGGGGTTCTTGAGGCACACTTGTATCGTAAAGCGGACATGGGGCAGTCTTGTACAGTAACGGGAACTAGAAAGGCGGACACGGGGCAGTCTTGTACAGTAACGGAAACTAGAAAGGCAGGGCGATGTCTTTTACCATTATTGAAGATCCAGTAGATCTGGATCTAAGGCATATGGTCGACGAGTCACCATGTCAGTCCATGAGTCAACAGCGGTACACATTTCGAGAACTGAATCGAACAGAGAACAGAACAGTCGTGTTTGCCCAGCAAACGCACTTTGGTAGACAGTCAGCGCTCTCTCCTCTAGAGACTCACTGTCCGGTAACACTTATTATATTCGTGACCCGCGCCCCCACTACATAATTGCGGTCTTCCCTCATCTCACTGTGGGAATGATCTACCTTCCCCACCTATTCCTTACGCGCTGCATGCTTCAGGTCCCTCGTATGATAAGGTCATTCATTGACGAGCGCCGATCTCTGATCCAGCGTCTTTGACTCTGAAAAGGGGATGATGTTACACCTGTCGACCTTCTCTATCTATTTACGCTTCGCCTTGATCGCTTCCCACCATGTGTACGACCGGCCCGCTTACTCGCGCTTACCAGACTATCTAGATCATTAGCAGTTGTTTTAGCCTAACACGTCTTTAGTGCTTACCTTCCCATTCTGGCTACCTTTCCCACAATCACGCTGCTCCTCCTCACTGACTATTAGTGAGTCGTCGTGCATGAGTCATTACTATACTCCCCCAGTCATAATTAGTCATGTTGACTCCTTACTATACTGTGCTCTCGATGACTCGTTGCCCTTGTCATCGTGACTCTTGTTGACTCGTAGCACCAGCTTGTATATATAGTGCTCTAAATGGTGGCCAGTCTCTCCAGACTTGGTCTCCTTGTAATCACCTTACTTCAGGACCATAAACCCTTCGGAGTGTTCGCTCTCCAGTTCCTTCCGAGCTCACTAAGTCTCCGCTTCACTCTACAACCTGCAACCCCCTTATTCCCTTGCGCTCTAATGCTCTACGCTTAGAGTCTGCTATCAGATCGGATCTCTGCTTAGATCCACTTTGCCTTATCTTATCTTATCTAAGGCAACTCTTTACTCAAAGAGTAGACTCTAACAGATATGGATAGTCCGTCCGTAACAGGCCTCTATCTATTTTATTTCTATTTTACTTTCTTATTATAATAGTTATTTTCCACTTTCATTCTAGGTAGTGTAGTAAGCAAAGGTTAGATTTACTACTCCTATCATCAGTAAATCCTAGATCATTTATATAATTCTATATAGTACTATAAAAGGTCTATAAAGCCTATAGAGCCATCTATATTCTATATAATGCTATAATAGTTGACATATACTATGGTAGTTTTATGTAGACTATTAGTTATAATAAATAAATAAAATATTATTATTTTTATTACTATTATTTATTATCTTATCTTATCTTATCTATTATTTAATCTAATTTTTATTGAATTATTTATTATTTACTATCTTATTTATTATTTTTATCTTATCTTAATCTATTATCCATCTTATCTACTTAACTTTGAGAAATTTTAACTTAGGAAATTTTACCAACTTGGTGATTTAAACCAACAGCTTGCCTAGTCAAATGCTCTGTAGTGCTTTTTTTAACCACTACACCAACTGGGCAAACATATATTAAGGTGCTTAATTATATTTTAATAGCTATTTTAGTTTGCACTTAGCTAAGAAAAGAAAGCACAATAACTGCTTAAATAAATTAGGTAAAATCACAAAAATATTTATACAAATAAAATGTACTAATGGCTAAAAGATTACTTAAGACACTATTTTAATAAGTGTAGCTATTCACAAGTTATTGATTTATATAATATGATTTTTTTTGTAATGTAATACTAGTTCTATGACCCTCTATGAAATTTACAGCCTCTACGAGTCTATGACATATAGGGCACTTTAGTAACCATAGCATATATGATTCTCTATAGAGTCTATCACCTCTATTAGTCTATGACACATAGGATATTTTAGTAACTATAACATCTATTAGGACTTTGATCCTGATTCTCCCGTCATGGACTCCTATTTAAGTATGGACTTCTAAGTATGAACTCCTGTGGACTCCTATATTTGAGGGGCTTAGCCCCTAGCTTCATTACTGTATTTTAGTTCTCTGGTATGCAAAAAGGAGCCATATCACTTCTCTCATCACACCAGGTTAGTTTATTATGTCTATAGTTTCTTGAGTGTATTTTGTTCTCACATGTATTACTTCCCTTGTCATACCAGATTGTTTGCTTGACAACATCTATAATCTTTTATAAAGTCTACCACCTCTATCAGTCTATAGCACAATGACACTACAGTAACTATAGTGTCTATGGCTTGCTATGGCTTACTATAGCTCTATGACATTTCCCAGGGTTTACTGATGATAACTTGACCTTTTTAACCTTCTTCTACTATTCTGTTACCTGAATTGTCCCAAAGGCCTCAAAGCTCTAAAGATTAGTATATGAGTGTTGTATGCTTTTAAGCTGGCCTCACTTGTAGTTAAAGTCAGATTTATATTTTCTCTCTCTTGCTATGAGTGCCCTGAGAAGGGTATTTTGAAGCACTCCCTATCTCTTAGCTTATTTCCACTACAAAAGCATTTACAGCCTAGGTAGCTATATAAATAAACAAACAAGTGCAATGTTACAAAGCAGATTAAAAAGTGCATCCAAAGGCTTGAATGCATAACACACTGCTAAGTATCAAAGAAAGAAAAACTGATCTAAAATGTCTAATAACAGGATGTGTATTGGTAGAAACCTTGACACATATTATGAGATTCCACTTTTCTAAAACAACTATATAGAACATATACAGTTTTTTCCATACACATTGTGGTAATTCAGCGATTACAGTAAATTATACATTTGATCAATAAAAGTGTTGTTGAGCAAAGTAACAGAGTTTTATTCCAAAACTAAAGAACAATATACTTGATTAACTTCTTAAGAGAAACTACGATAGAGATTTATATAGTGAGTTTATAGATAAAAAAAGGAATATTGTGCATGTAGCTGGGGAACTCCTCCACCAAAGCAATATAATATGTATCAACTACACAATTTACAATATCAGATGCGATGCAGACACTATTAAACTTAATTCATACCCTAATATTATAATTAAGTTATCTGGAACTGGGCCTGATGTCCAATCTTTCTAATATGTCTGTGTAATAGGTATTTTCCATGCACTAGTTTCATTATTGCATCCAGATGTTTAGAAGAAATTATTGCACTGAATGGACTTCCTGTAGATATGTTGGTTTGAAATCGAGCCTGGCTGATATTAGTATAGTATCTACTATGCAATTGCTGAAAACTGGCTTTATTGAATCAACTGATATGTATGCATTTATATTTCTTGACGCTGTACAGGCTGTTAGAGATGTACATATTATTCAAACATTTCAGAAAAATGTATCTCAACATTGCTGCCCACCACAAAATTGTTAGCATGCATCCTAAACTCTAAGAATAATAGTGACTGGGTCAACTTTTACATTACAGCACCTTTTATAAATATGCAGAAACATGAAAAAAAATTATCTTGAGTGCCTTATTACAAATTGAGATCCTAGAATGTGGCACTGGATTTGAACATTGCCTTGGCATTTGCCAAACTTTGCGACTTTGGTCGTATAAACTTTCGACATCACTTACATTAGCATGGTCTGCCCATGTTGACATATCAGAATATAAATGTAATTGAGTGGCACTGACCACAAGAGTTGGTAGTCTAGTAGTTAGGATGCCGGGTATACATTCTGGCTCTTTGTAGGGATTTGGGTTCAAATCCCAACATGGTCACTTTTTTTTTTTAATGGTATTATCCAACTTGCTGTGTAGTGAATTTGTTGTATTTATCCCAAATATTTATTTATTTTCAAAATGGCACATGCCACAATGTCAAGGTTGGCAAAAGGATCTGAAAGTAATATTGAGCAAGTTGTACAAGTGCGAGCAAATGATTTGTTAGCTGTCTCACAGCAACTTACACAATGTCCAAATTCAGGCAATGGGGTCCTGGGGTCTCAATTTGTAATAAGGTACTTTAAGATTTATTTATTTTGCGTTTTCGCATATTTATGAAAGGTGCTGTAATATATAAGTTTTAATTTGTATGTGAGTTTTCTTTGGTGCTCACTGAAAGTTCTTTCTGCAATTTTGTTAATTGTAACATATTTATAAGGCACTTTGGCCATAGTGTCAGATATCTGAAATATGAATGGCAGCATGAAATTAACAAAGACCCCAATCAAAATACCAGTATGGGCCACACACTCAATAATGTGTCTAACTCATTTGACTTGGAAAACCTTAATATTGGAGATATAATTACTGTTGACTTGAATGAGAAGATGGAGGACAATAGGGACAATGGGGACAATAACAATGACAACAATTAAATGATCAATAATGAAAAGGGTGATACATTCAAGTCCAAGTTAGTTAGCAACTTGGACTGTAACTCAAATGTGAATGACTGGGAATATAATGGTTATGCCTGTTACTAGGATGGTTACAAAATACATTTGTACTTGATGAAATCCCAATAAGTGAACAAGTGAGGCAAGAGTAAAGAAAAGTATGTTAGATGCGCCAGTAATGGCTTGTATTGTTCTCACAATAGCATGTGTTTTAATGCTACCAGAATCTGAACTTAAAAATATTGAGTTATTCTCACAATGGTATGTGTTTTCATTACTACCAAATATGAGACTTACATAATTTTATGAGTATATAACATCAGATATTAACAGCATGACTATATTGTAAGCCTGTGACAAAGTGACAATGGAGTATTTCAACTCAAAAGAAATTGTAATCTTATATTTGTTTGTGTCAACCCTGTAACCTCTACAAAGCCTCATTTAAATTTCTCCAAACTACTGATGTAATTGAGCAAGTAGGGGGCATTGTAATTTATAAATTTTATCATATATGCTACACTCTGATGAATAATGGTGATAGTATCCAACATACTACTACATCTAAGTGAAGGCTCCACTCATTTCAAACAATACCAAAGTCAAATAATTGGAGAAGGTTCATTTTCTTATATATTCACCAATAAGCAGAAAAGTTATCCAGGTTACTAAACTGAGCATTACATTTATGTAATGGTAGAATATGAGCTGCAAAAATAAAAATGACAAAAAAGTTACATACTATAGATACCAGTTCTAAACAGTACCAGTGAGCCACACTTGTTCTAGGTAGTCAATAATATAAGGTTCAATTGAATAGATTGCATGGCAGAAGTGTCTATTGGCTAAACAACCTTCAGAACTGTCATTGCCAACTTAATAGGGGGATAAACATAAATCAGACATATGTGAAAAAACTGGCAAGAAAATTACTGATATGTGATTGTTGATTGGTTTTTTTGACTAACTTTAGGGACAACAATTAGATATAACAGTCTATAATTGATAATTTTGAGTAATATATCTTTTGGAATAGAAAGAAATACACATGGAAGAAATCCAACACCATAAGCTTACCTAATGAAATTATGGATATTTCTGGGGCTGATGTAGAGCAGGTGAAACTTTTGATCACCTACTGAGGATGCTCAGCTCTTCACACACGCTGTTTCTCATAAAGATGCATGAAATACTCTACTTCGGGAGCTATGTTCCCCAACACTTCTCTTAATATTCCTGCCGCCATGCTAGGGCATATTACAGAGTGATCCTAAGGCCTCAAGTGTTTCAAAACATTTATTTCGGCAGTTTAGACGTTTATTCGCAGGGCTGTTGATCATTTGTAACATTGACCTACTTTCTTCACAAAGAATTTTCTTGTTGGTCTATCATATAAGGTGGGCATCTACTCTAACTTCGCATTTTATCTTTGACATTACATGCTTCAATACAGACCCCTTGATTCTGTTATTTATTATACTGTGCTTCAGCTTAGATCTAGCCCTGATGTACTTAAGACCTGCTGTTTGGCAGTAGAGATAAAACAGAGTTTAGAAAGTTTAGTTTCCCCCCTTTTCTTCTGCTCAGTGTGCGTGTTCCAGCTGTCTCAGGACATCCTTTTTTCTATCGCCTATTCAACAATGGATCATGTTGATGTGAGCTACCATGCTGCAGTGTGCATTCCTTTACCTATCTGGCAGCTCTGGCCTTGACCTCTTCATCTTTGTATTCCCCAAATTCACCAGCGCGCAACTCAGCTGTGCTAGCACTCTATGCTACTCATAATACTTGGTATGCATCCAATAGCTTGCAGGAACATTCGCCCATTCATGGACATTGTTTTTCATAAAGTATGCATAGCATACTCTATCTCCTTCAAAACTGGAAACTCCATGCTGTAGCACTTTTCCTGATATGCCTACCACCGTGCCAGGGCCATACTTCAGAAAGATCCCAAGGCCCAGCAGCTCCAAATTACAGTTTCAGTAGCTTTCCAATGTGACCAAAATATCATACCAATTGTCCCTCAAGCCTCCATCCCAGTGTGGTGGGGTGATGTGGTTAGAAATAATGGCAACTCCACTAAAAACGGACACCCATCAGCTAAGAACATCCTGGGGGCCTATTTCTGAAGTATCTCTCAGGTAGTTTGCCAGCCTGCATTGTAAAGCGTTGGATGAATTACTGCCAAGATTGTGCTCATTATTCCATTGGACTCTGAGATGGCATTTAGCCAGTCCAATGCAGCGGGAGAATTGAAGTTTGCAGAAACCTGTGGACATCGCTACACTGTTGCCTAATTCATAATGAGCTGCTGAAAAATAAATTCTATTCATCAAAGTGCTTACATCATGGCCTTGTTGAAACCACGCAGGTGATAGATTTATCAAGCCCTGAAGGCCCTCTCCTGGTTGAAAGTTTTTCATTTCATTGCACCAACAGCTGCCGCTTTGTGACAGTTTCAGCAATAGGCACAGTTTTTCTTGTGCCACCAGCATCGTATTCTGAGAGGTGTTAGAGTATTTAGATGCGATTGGTTGCAATTGGACAGGGAAAATAAACCGACCTGTCTAGAATCAGTCAAGATTCCTGGAAGGTACCAGGCCAATATAATGCCTTGCATGTCAACGATTATGCACGGCGTTGAGGCCGTAACTCCATTCAGCAGGGGATATCGCCATGTCAATGCAGCTTTCTTTTTATCTGATGTCTTGGTTTCTGGCTTTGTAGGCTTTTTTGGCAGCAAGTTTGCATAGCGTGTAGCATCCCACCCCACCACTTCTGCCAAAGTGTCAATAAATGATTAGCATGTTAAGATGCTTGTTTATTCTACTAACTTTGATTGAAAAATGCACCGACAAGGGTAGCTGTGATTATGTCTAGCTCTGATGCTAGAGCTACTGGAAGCATCAGGGGCTGGGCCAGAGGCACTGCTGGGGTGCTAGACGAGCGCTCATTTAGCTTGTTTTGAAATTGGGCCCTTAGGTATTTTGCGCAAAGATGCAAAAGGCCAAAAGGAGTCAGAGCTGGGGTTTGAGATATATGGCTAGTCTGCATTCTTTGTAGACTGTAAAAGGGATGGTTGGAAAAAATGAAAGGAGGCACCGAAATGTTTTAGTGCTCAGATGGCACACGCAAATAAACGAACCCTGCTGCTGAATGCCAGCTACCGATCAACAAATGCTAGCTACCAATTACCAGTTGACAAACTCAGGAGCAAGGGACTGCCAAGCATATTGACAAACCCCACTGGTTACCACAGCTTTTAACAAGTTGCCCTCCTCCAGCACTCACTAGCGTGTCACTGCCGAATTTTTTCTGACCCCCGCAGTAGAAACTCAGTGAAAAAGATGACCACCAAGAGCACCAAAATCAGGGCTAGACAGCTAGGCTTGTTTGATGGTCCTGTGTGGCCAAGAAACAACACTTCTGACTTCGAACCCAAGTTGCCACCTGACAGTCCCGTTTTATCCTCAGGAAATAAATTGGTAATTTCTGAGAACCTAAACTTGTATAATGCCAGGTGCGTATGCTGGTTGCCTATTGATTCTAGGCTTAAATGCGAGTATACCTAGTGTTACCGGACAGTGAGTCACTGGATGAAAGAGCTTTGACCATTTACCAAAGTGTGTTTGTAGGACAGACGCGGCTATTCTGTTCTCTCTTTGATTCTGCTCTCACTATGTGCAATTGTGTTGACTCATGGACTAATATGGTGACTTGTCGACCATACGCTTTAGACCCAGACCTATTGGGACTTTTAGCGACAATTAGAACTGTGTGATGAATGGTCTGTCTATCATCCAGTTCTTGTCCTACTATACTTGCTCGCCTTCTTGTCTATTACTATACAAGGTTGTCTCCATTCGTCTTGCTACGTTACAATGCTGTCTTCCCATTTTTGTATAACTGTTTCACAATGCTGCGTGCCTCAAGAAGACTGAGTTACTGTCTGCTACTTTACAAGACTGTTGTCTCGTTGATCTGTTACCATACATGTCTGGGAGTTTCGTTATGACTTGCACCAATACTAGCCCCTACCGAAGATAGTGATTCCAGGTTTGGAGTACAAACCATCTCAATAGGTCTAGTTTGGATACTATATGCTTCCGAACTATTTTGTATGACATCCCACTTCCTATAGAAGGAAACCTGGGCTCTATGGTGCAGATATGTCCAAAACGCGAAAAGAAGTGAGTAGAAGTGTCCACAATATCACGCTTTTGGCCCTATTTGGCTTTGTCTGATGGATTTTGTTTGTTTCGAGTATAAATAAACCTGTAATTACAACCGAAGAAGCCCTAAGCTTCTCTTGAATCATATTCTATGCTTCTTAACGTCCTTAAACACTCCCCTGCCCTTGAAAACCAAATTCTACTCTTCTCCAAATAAATCCCAATCTTCCCACACTTAGTAAATAAGCGGTATTAAAGAATACACTTTATTGCGCCTTCTAGAAGGCTTCTCAATGCAGTTATTGAAGTCTATAGAATTGAGTGCCCGTGTTACGATCAACCCAAGTCACTCAAAACCAAACAAGTCTTGTACAATTGAACTCAAGATCAGCTAATGCCTGAATGTCCCACAGAGCATATTACCTAGCCTACTGGGAGTAAGGCTGACAGATGAGCAGATCAGCACGTTAAATGGCCACATGGATGAGTTTTTAGCTGCTGAGTATGAAGCTCAGGAAGTTATTGTGGAAGAGTTTCATACCAGCTTCACTGCCATCCACCCTTGAGGCATCAAAGTTGATGCAGTAAACATGGAAACTGTGAGTGCACCATTGAAAGCATTGGGCTACTCTCACACTTTCTAGCTTATCCACCAGCACCTCTATAGCAAAGTCAAACCGGTAACAGAGAAATCCACACCCTAAACCCACAGTTGGGCAGCTGAAGAAGCATATGCAAATACCATTTACTCATTTAGCACTGAGATTAAAAACACATTGCTTATATAGACAAGAATTTGTGCTGACAGATGAGCACCTTAGTATGTTGGAGCGCCACCTTACCAACTTCTGAGCTGCCAACCAGAAACAGTAAGAAAAAATAGTCAAAAATGCTGCTGACCACATCAAAAGGATGTGAACAAACAAGACAATGTTTGATAGAGATAGGGTAATGGGTGTATGTGATATTTTAGCCGAACTGTACTATTCTCAAATATTTCTAGCTTATTTGTGAGTATATGTATGGCAACGTAAAGCAGAAGTCAACCAAATCTCCATTTAGTGCCAAAAAATGGTCATATTTTGATGTTTTTACAGCAATATACCATAGCAAAATAAGCAAGTTGGCAACTAAGTTGTTGAAAAACCAGCCGAGGTCACTGCTGTACTTCACCAACTACCAAAAAGCTTGCTGTCTGCTTGAGAAGAAGTTGACCGACGATCAGCGCCAAATGTACAAGTTGATGGCAAAGGAGTGGTCAGAAAAGAAACTTCCGGTGAAGTTGCAGCAGAAGTAGGCACATGCCATTGATTCTACTGGATCACATTGACTGATATATCCGCACAAGAATAATGGAAAAGAATGGCTCCAAAGCTATGAAGGAGTTCTCAACGGCTGCATACAATCAATTTGGAATGCGTGTCATCGTTCTGGGGACATACATCAATAATAAAGGAACTACTGCAATGAAAATGTAAGTATAATATAGCTCTGTTCTTACATGCTCCGTCAAACTCTTAAATAGCTTCAATTACAATGGCGACTCCTGTGGAGGCTCCTTCATAAACAATCACAAAAACTGGAGGAATTACAAAATGGTGGACAACTTCATGAAATGGGGCATGTGGTCCTTTGGTGGGAGCTTAATCTGCCTCAAGAAGAATATATTAATGCGCCAATATTTTAGAGGATCCACAGAGCGACGACAGCGAGGAGTCTCCGAGAAAGGAAAAAGGTCCAGGAAAACTGAAGAAGGACAAACATGGCTATCCCATACTTCCAAGTCAAGCAGAGATAGACTGCCATAGGCTGAAATACAAGAAAAAGCTCGTAGGGAGATTTATGGCTAATGTATATGGTTTATGACTGCCGAGCTCTGCCACAGGCTCAGTCACTTAGCTGATTTTTAGAGTTGTCCAACTCCAAGAGAAATGAAAAGGTCCCTTGGTCTAAAATTCAAAGAGCCAGGGGAAAATACATTAAACCAAAGTATCTTCTGAAGGGGAAGATAGAGCTCAAGCAGTACTACCACCTTCTTCAAAAGGACGTCAATGCCATTCTAGAGCACTGGAGCACACGGCAAGCTGCCGGTAAGGCTTCTTTATGCTTTAGGAAGAATGCCGACACCATTACACCAACTGCAGAAGCTAATGAAGCCGATGCTGATATGGAAGTAGGTGAAGAAAATGAGACTTACAGTATGCTGATTCATGCCCAGGCAAGGAAGAAGCTGCCGATGCTAATACGGGGTCAGGCAAAGAAAACAATGCTGACACCGATGCAGGGTCAGGAGAAGGAGGTGAGGCTGATGCTAATGCAGATTCGGAAGAAGAAATTGATCCCAACACTGATGCAAACCTAGGCGAAGGAAGCGATCCTAACGCCGATGAGAGCTCAGGCGAAGAAAGAGATGCCGACACTGTTGAGAGCTCAGGCGAAGAAAGCGATCCTGACACTGTTGAGAGCTCAGGCAAAAAAAGCAATGCCAATGCTGTTGAGAGCTTAGGCGAAGAAAGTAAGGCTATTGGTGGTGCAGGGCCAGGAGAAGGAATCAAGGCTGACACTGATGCAGGGTCAGGTGAAGAACGCAAGGCCAGCACTCATACGGGGTCAGGCGAAGCAGAAGAAGATCAGCAGGGTGATTATGGCTAGTGTTGCCACAACTCGGCTGGTCGTGAGCCGACTTCAAAAGTCACAGCTTTTTTTAGTTTTGGCTTGACTAGCCGCAAGCCACCAATTAGGAGTCGCGACTTCAACTTAGTCAGCAACTTAGGTCAGCTTGAGTCAATAGTGTACTTTTTTTTGGCAAATTTAAAAATTCATTCAAGTATTCAATATTCAACACATGTACAACTCAGCAATATATGTAAACTACATATTGAACTAAAAGTGTGGAGAAGTGTCTGCAGCGCGCGTCACGCGTCGGTGTAAAAGAACAGTTTTCGTTGTGTGGGGTCTTGTTCAACATTTTTCAGTGTGTTTTGAAGCACTTCATATTGGGCCTGCACTCTGCAGTCCGTCGAAGAACGAGTACCCAAAATTGTTGTCCTAGATGAAAGTGTAACGAGACAACGGAGTGGGCGTAAGATGAAACCGGGGAGATGGAAGGGTTTCGTACTTGGCTGTGGAGAAGGACGGGGTTGTGCTTTCTGGGTTGGAAAGCTGGCAATGGCATCACGATCATGCCTGAAAAATCTTGTTGGTTGAGCAGGGCCTGCAGTGGAGGTGCCAGCGCTGAGACTGAGACTGAGCAAGGCGTATCTGCGGGAGGATGCTCATCACCTCAATTTGATGACGGCTGTGATGGAAACTATTGTTGACTATGTCCAAATGAGTGAGCATGTGTAAAAAATCATAAGAAATCACATACAATATTCGAGTATCGCTTTGGACTGAAACCCGAACTTGTGTTGCCTTGCAGCCTTGGTAGTCCATAACGTCGTACACCACACAAGCATCTCCTGCCCACAGCTATGTGTCACGAAGCAGCAGTGCTCGAGCCATGCAGTGTGCTGACTCTGGCAGCAGCAATAGGAAGGGAAAGGATGTCGACACAGTAGCCCTTAAAGCATGTGGTGTCAGTAACAAATGAGCCAGAAACGATGTCAATGCGATGCCTGTCAGAGTGAGGAGGTGTGAGGTCATCCGCCTGGGGGTCTAAGTTATCCATGCAGTGCCCAGGACGAGTTCATCTGAACTGCAATGGACGCAGCTTGAGCTAAAACAGTGAACACGTAATAGCATGATATCTTACTCCATATAATTGCTTTGCGTGCTGATTACTGATACTGATAGGCTGTGGTGGTGTCTTTAGTGTTGAGGGTCAGGCCCATAACCTGGAACAATGGGTAAAGACGCAGCGGTAGCACAAGTGCGAGAACAAGCAGAGCGTGGGAACGAGTTGAGAAGGGCGATGCAAGGGTGGGACATGATCACAACGTTAACATGTTGCAGAAACGGGTATAGAGAACAAGAAATGGCGCCCACATAGGGACTAGGAATGCAAGGTCGGCAAGCGTGCAATTGAACGTGCACGCAGGCCACAGATGTTGGATGGTGATAGGTATATCTGGGTGTGCCCAATATCACCTGCCCAGAAAGTGTCAAAGAAAGATGTGTCAAATAGATGCTCCTCATTGTTAGCAGCATGTACTGTATGCACAGCAGGGCAGCGCATAAGCTCCATCTGCTGCTCATCTGGCTATACATACAAGGAACACATGCAAGTGAGTGGAGTGAGTGAGAGGAGAGAGTGGCAGTTCTTCCCGTTGAGTTGTGATACAAGGGTTGAGATACCGTACCGTACAATCTCCTTGCGCGCTGGTCTGATTAGCAGCAATCAGAAGGAATAGCACGATTACTCAAGAAGATGGGGAGTAAGGGTAGGCTGCTCACTGCGACAGTGACATGCTAGAGCATCGTCCCATGGACATGATCACCTAAAGTGCCACTCTTGAGCAAACACTCAGCATTTCCACCATGCAAGTATGCAATGCATGACTGCGAGTCATAGACGACCTGATGTGCATAGCGCGCATGTGGTACGCTGTCATGCTGTCCAATTGTGGGCTGTGTACGAGTCCAGGTGCCAGGCCGTGAAGAGTAGTGGAATACCCAGTTCTCCCCATTGAGCCATGGCACAAGAGTTGAGAGGCTGCGCTTCAGACCACAAAACCTGGGGTGTATAAACCAGTTCGGAAAATTACCTCTTCATCACTGTCACCCCATGGGTACACATCTGCATTTACATCTCTGTATCCATTGGTCGTGTTGTCATTAGGGTCGGCACAGGTCACGTCTGAGAAAGGTGGAGTGCTGACACCACCCATGAGTGGCTGTCGGTGATGACAGAACGAGTTGGCGACTTGCAAATTGAGGGACTCAAGAAACCAACGCCATCCCTGTGCTCCGATCCAAAAAAAATGAGAAGGACATGTAAGAGGAAATAGCTCCAACTTGGGAGTGATGGTGGCGGGAATGAACTTGCACGGATTCCGTGATTGAGCCAAGTGGCCCTCGCCATCGTCGGCCTTGATGACTAGCTTGGACTTGATGAGTTGAGATAGCATGCAGCGAGGTGGCACCACAAGGTGCAATACATCCACACAGGCCCACAGAGTGATAAAAAATGAGACTCTGTGAGACTCTGTGAGACTCGGTGACAAGCTTGAGAAGAAAAACCTGTGCCAGTGGCCCAAATCTTGATTATCTCGCTAGAACTCACTAGACAGGGTTAGTGTTCACTATTGCTTGGTAGCTACTTATGTATTCCCTGATGGAGTATTGCATGGCGAGCCCTTGCTTCGAGACATGACGACGCTGCATGCGGAAAAAAGAAATCACGCGTGGGGCATGGGGAGTGGGAGATGTTGGTCAAAGGCGCATGAGGTGGTGCGGACACTAAGCATTGTCGGTTGTGATGAACAGAGCCCGGGATGTATACGCATGTCATTATGTTGAGAACTTCCGGACATCGAGCAGCTGCTGATCTTGCTGATGACATGGCTGGGCATGGGTGGCGTGACCTGGACGATGACTCGAGAAGTCGAGAAGACTTGATGAAGGGGCGGCGTGTCCTGCTCAAGGAAGTTAGACTTAAAGCTTAAAGTCGAACGGGATGAGGTGGCACTTACCATCCAGTTCCTTTATCACCCTTGCGTTCTGTGTTGAAGCATCCAGGGACATGGGTGGCAGAAGAAAAGAGTCGTAGTATGCTGAGGTGTAACTCAGAGGCAGAAGGACTTGAACAACGTTGAAAAAACGCAAGTTAACTATTTGGTGGGACAAATATAAATTGTAAGGAACACTTCAACTCCGCTTATTGATCGTCCCTGTAATTGATCACCATTGTTGCCAAGGTGTTTTACAGTTATCTCTCATTACCAACGTATTATTTTCTTTATTCCTCTTATCATACAGTTATCTAGTGCTTATCTAGGTTATCAAAGGGCTATCGAGGGTTTATCGATTATCTCTCAGTAGCACGAGACATTTTCCCTGATGTTGATGGCCGTTTTCACACGCAATTGTACCAGTTTGATATTGGCCCGCAGCCCTAGACAATAACATTTGACAACAATCTACCATACAGTAAAGAGAGCCATAGGTACAGTTTTTGGCCCATTACTTTGTTCAACCCTTCTTGTTAACTCCAGTGGTAGACTTGGACTAGTCAGAGTCCTTGTTATGTCGATGCCTCTTCGCTTTGTTCAACAGCTCGTTGTCGATCGTTGGGATGAGTTTCAGTGAGAAATCGTCATTTTCAATCATGATCTTTGAGAAGGCTTGTGTGAAGTTGTCATAAATAATATCCGAGGGGTCGTCCGGATGGACAGGCAGGTTCGGGTTGACGGATGTTGGATATTCTGCCTCAGCAGCTATGTAGTGCCATATAAGGCAAACCCGAAGAGAATCTAGGTGGTTACTGATGTCCAACTGGAGAGGTGGTAAAATCCTGCATGCTAACAGGAACGCAGAGCCATATTGGAAGATATGGGGATGTTCCTCACGCCCGTGCGTGGAAGGGAAAAGGCCTTGGTTTACTTTAAGCCATTTGGCCGTTTGGTCGGATGAGAGGGGAGCATGCGATGTCAAAGGCTCCGATATATACGTATATCGCATATGAAATTATCAGACTCTTTGGGCTTGTACTCACATGAAAGCACAATGTCAGACCAGAATATACTCTTTGTACTTGACATCCACTTGTTTCTGCTTTTTAATACCAAGTAACCATCTGGCTTGGTCTCGTTGCGCCTACCAGTCAATGACGTTGGTGCAGAATGTGGAAGCTGCAAGAAATCAACGGTGCAGTCGTCCTCCTTTTTGTTCGAATTCTCAATGATGGCAGCCACGACGTCTGAGAAGATCCCTGGCAGCAAACTAAATGTTTCAGTCTCTCCACTGATAGAACTCTTTGGATTCTTGGGAAACCTGCACCACCAATTTGATTCAATGGTGGGGATTAGACCTGCTTTTAGTGATTCCATCGTGGCTTTGATATTAAAGGGGGGCAGGGAAGGTGCTAAGAAATGCAAGAAATCCTCGAAAGGGATCTCTGGGATGGATGAGCCCAGATTCTGGAGTACTGCCATCCTAGCATTGTTAAGACAGTCACTCTGGTAACAGAAGTCAGAGCTGACATTCTTTATGCAAACTGGTGATTCTTGGGACAATGCTGATATGGCATGTCTTGGAGGCGGTGGGGGTGTTGTGGGGGGTCCAGGGTGAGTTGATGGAGTTGATGGAGAACTTGAAGTCGCACGCATGAATTGAAGAATAAGTTGTGATGGGTTTGAAGAGGAAAGATGGTGCGGCACTGGGTCAATGGACGACGAGGACGAGTGACATAAATGCTTTCGGTTTCGAGTACCGCCATGGTGCCACTGCCCGCTCACTGTACAATTCAACAGCTCATACCAAGCTACTCTACATACAACAGGGTGTGACAATAATAAAGGTAACAACAATTGTAAAAAGTAGGGAACTACTGGCATGACTTAATACCAGCGGGTGAATATTTTTTTCTGCCACACTGAGAGTGCATTCTACATACAACCAATTGTCAGAATGCAGTGACATCGATAGAGTACCAAGTGTGGGGTACGTACCATGCAACACGCTTGGAAGAATGATTGCATTCAAGCTGACGGCTCTTATCCTTGCAACCCCATTGGTTTTTGCTGGCAGCAACGCCCCAATCAAACTCCGTGTCAAGTTGAAGCCCTTCTTGCAATAGGAAATCGCCAAAAAGGTCGTAAAAGTGGTCATAGTTGGGTTTGCCATCGAAAGAGAGTGAGCGACAGTGTTCAAAAAAGGTGTGCAACTCCGCCGGGAGGCCCAGGAACGAATTGTGCGTGGTGATCGTGCGCTTGCTTTCCAGAATTGCCTCCTTGTTACCCAGGCCCTGCCATGGTAAAAAACCCCAAAGAAAGTAGAATAAGATGTAAGCGAGGGACTTCAGATCATCTCACCTTCCAAGCTCCAAGCCCATGTGACTATTAATGGATGTGAAGGTAGTTGTTCCCGTGAACCCAGCACCATTGTCAAATGGGATGTGCTTGCATGTACTGGGGTCCCGATATTCCTTCGATAATCCAAAATCAATGAGGTACACCAAGTTCGCCTGATTGCCGACGCCCATAACAATGTTACTTGGTTTCAAGTCGCGGTGAATGTAGTCGTGGGAATGAATGTACTGTAGACGACAAAGCTGGACACAGCACATTAACCCATCAGCTGTAGGCTCAGAAGTCAAAAATTACTTACGAGCTGCCTAGCCAGGGGAAAAACAGTCTTGATTGTGAACCGATAACCAGAGCGAACAAAGAGGTCTTCGAGAGATGGGCCGAGACCATCCATTGCCATTACATTGAAGCCAGACTCTGTGCCAAACCAATGTACAAGAGGGATGCTGGTCCCTCTGTTAAGCTTCTTGTAGACAAAGCACTCGTGCTCCAGGGTGTGGTCATTTCCTTTCACAGGCTCAAGTTTAAGAGTGACAGTTTCCCCAGATAAGATATCGCGCATAAAATACACCTCATCTATTCACCCAGGCCTATGAATCAGAGACAGGAGAATGAGTTTCTGCAGACATATGAGAGGACCCTAATGGCAGTCTTTCTTGTAACCTGAATCTCCCAGCTATTTGAACAATCTTCTTGGAACTCATCGGCTTCAAGAGAGGACTGGTGGATAAATTAAATGACAGAATACACTGGTAGTAGGGGTTACTCATGGTGTGGTAGACATATGTGAAGCTATTGCAGGTAAAGCTCAACGCTGAATGTTGCATGTTGAAGTTGAACGTTAAACCTTCAAATGCATTAATATTATTTAATTTAACATGTTTATGTAAATAAAGATCCAAAATTTTCCGCACTTATGCACATATACATCCATATACAAAATTTGAGTTTGAGTCATTTGAGTCGAAGTCACACATATTCCGCTCTGGCAGCGCTCGACAGCTATGCTCTGGATCTCTGATGATCAATGTTATCCATTTCTCAATCTTCTGGGACTCTCAATAATGCTTGTAAAGCTGCAGTCGAGGTAGATGTGAGCACCGTACTTAGATGAGACGTTAATATTGAGCGTAGCGACACCCTCAGGCAGGCAACATTAAAGTCGCCAAACTGCTGTTTGGACCATTCTCTGAATTGGGGTATGAAGGTAGGTAGACCTGAGGTAGACATAAGGAACCAACACCCGCTGAATACTGACCACACTAAAGAGGTCGTACAGCGCGACACTTAAGATGTTGATGGTCGTGGCTTGCACATCCAATGCCACGGGTAAAGAGCCTCCGTGAGCACGTGCCAGTCCATGCCATGAAGTCGAGCGCGTTGATGGTCGATGATTAATGATTGATGATCGTCAGCGCAAGGGTCATTTTTTGACTCATACGCACTTGTACACCGACTATGCGGACATTCAATCAGGTCCATACGTATACGTCAACCAATTGTATGTTTACTTACACGAAACTCCTTTTACAGAATTTGATGAAGACCTCGCATGCGCTTGCTCAACTGTTCAAAAGTTTCACGTTCCACCTTGTTTGAAAAAAACTTACCAATCCTCACTCATGGCACTTCCTAATCATCAAGATGTTCTTCCACAGGTTGAATCCCCTGTCCTCACAGACAATAGCCCACCACCTAATAGTGCGCCTGCATGTAGTGATCACCTTAGCAATGCAAATCATATTTGGGTCGGTGGTGCCCCTCTTATTTACTACAGACCCCATCGCAAACACCTTCAAACGGACCTTGCTTATTTTTTTATTCACTCCGGAAACAGAATTGTCTGCGATGTGTGTAGGCAAGTTTTTCTACACTCTCAGCTCTTCAATTTTCTCAACCAACAACATAATCATAGGCAGGCCAAGGAAGCGGCCCCAAATTTTCACCATTGCTTTAGTGTTGGTATGTATACGGCGAATATACATCTTGGTGAACACATTGTGAAACATCATCTCAAATTGTATATGACCTTGGTGAAGGAGAAAGGGTGGGATAATTCGTTGCTGAGGTTCAAGGTCGTACAGGGTGAACGACAACTTGACAACGCTGACAACGCTGGTGTTGACTGAGTCTTTGCGTCCCACAACTAGTGTCACCTAACTTACACACGTCTTATCTCCTGTCAGTTTGTCACTGTCACTCTCCAATACATTTCCAGAAGAATGTTTTACGTTTCCATATGATCGCACCACCAATCTTTCAGTTTGTCGCTTTTCTGAATACATATGTCTTTTTACGTTTCATATGATCGTAACCCCATTTATCCTTTTATGATCTTGCTTGCGACGGTTTCATTTCTGTACCCTGTGCAATTCTACATCACAACTTACAACATACCCCTCGTTCTTTGCCATTCATTACTAATTCATCCATAGCGTGTTCAGCAATTTCTTAAACTTTGCGCCCTTGCAAATCCGATTGCCTGAAAAAGTACAGCGGGATACTGTTTAAAAGGACAGAGGGTAGGCACTTTTTTACCTATTTGTGATTCATGCCACCTTGCAAACACCCAGTTGTCCCTCGACAGGTTGAAGTCGATCTTCTTGCCCCTACATGCACAAGTAACCCTGATAAACCTACTCGGCAATCTTGATGAGCCCAGACTTGTGCGCCTGCAGTTGATCATGAATCAAATATAGATGATGTTTCCGGTGGTGATAACAACGATAGCAATGATGACGACGACGATAACGACAATGTTCCTGCAAATAACAATATTGCTGCTCGGTCCAATCCTCATCAGATCAACGACCCTGATTTGCCACCACCAAAACCGTCCAGGGCAGCTGACGTCCATTACTTTTTTCTTAAGAAGGGCAAAAAATATATCTGTCAAGTATGCAAGTGAGTATTCCTGTATATTCACATCTCAGTCGGATTTTCACTCGGCCCTTTATTGCATAGGAAAAACAAACTCAAACCCAAAGACCTAAAATATCAATATTCATCTAAGACGTCAACTACATCTCTCCGCCCCCACATAGAGAGGAATCACATTGATCTTTACAAAGCGCTGGCAAAGGAGAATGGATGGCCGATCCAGCTGCCTGGGCTTGCATCAGAAGCTCGTTCTCAGCATATTGGTTCAGGTGATACGCCAGAGGGTGAACGGCGTGATACATTCAGCGAAGATACCTTCCACAAGAAGTTACTGAAATTTATTATCACCAATGATCAGGTATTTTTTCTTGCATCTTTGTATTTAACATGCTTATTCGTACTTTCAAGTCTCTGTATATTATGGAAAGCCCCGAATTCAGAGACCTTCTCCTTCATTTGCGAAGCGACCTCACAGAGCAGATGATACCTCATCGAACCAAGCTGACAGAGCTTGTGATTTGGGCTTGGAAGGAATACTTCCAAGATTTGAGGTGCAAACTTGCGGTAGGCAGCAGTTCACGGCACTTCACGCCAATCTTTCTTATGTCATTCTTGTATTTCTACTAGGCTGTGATGGGTCAAGTCTCCTTCACCATGGACATATGGTCTGATCAGAACAGACATCCATATTTCGCAATGACAGCTCACTGGATTGCGAAATGCGCCGACACAGAGGCTTTGAAGCTTAAGACGGCACTCATTGTGTTCCACCGACTCTATGGTAGCCATGATGGCGTGACACTCGCCGATGTAGCTCTGGGCCTTCTTGATAAAGCAGGCATTACTATCAAAGTATGTCAATTTATTTTACTACAATACAATTATCTGATCATTCATTCAGATCGGCCATTTCACTTTAGACAACGTGTCCAACAACAGAACGATGATGGACACACTTTCTGTCAAATTGTCGAGTTGGGACATTGCCTTTGATGCGAGTGATCGCTGCATGATGTGCTTTGGCCATGTAGTCGACCTTGCCACTGGACGGGTCGTCCGCCAGGTCGACACTGTAGTAGTGTCCAGCTCACCTGCTGAGGACATTGTCCCTTCTAGTCCCATTGCACTCACCCGTTCCATAGTCAGAGCCATTCGGGCATCAGGCAAGCATCGAGACACTTTCAATAAGGTCATCTCAGACAGCAATCTTAATGGCTGGTTTAAGGTACAGGACTCGAAGAACCCGAAAAAGACCGACATCATGCAAGTTGAACATCTACAACTCTTGAGAGATGTGCAGACATGGTGGGACTCTGTGTACAAGATGTTGTTGAGACTATGTGTTATGTGCCTAGTAAAGCTTATAATGTTTGGCTGAAATTCATGCACGCTTATCAAATAATCTATCAGGCTATTGATTACTTCCTCGCACTCCCTCACAATGCTGACATTGCCAAATACGCTATCTCAGATGATGTCTGGCGTACTCTGAAGGATGCTGAGGTGGTTCTCGGTGTGAGTTGCTGGCTATCGGATTATCAATAGCCCAACTCATGATTTCACCAATAGGCCCCACATGTCATTCAGCAAGTAATGTTAGGGGAGAGTACACTGATTTTGTCCGGTGCCATTCCTGTGTTTGAGATGTTTATAACGGCTTGGGAGAGTTTTGCGAAGAACCGTCATTTGAAACCGTTTGTCCAACCAGGCCTTGATTGGACATATATGTATTATGAACAAATGAATGGGACCAAGGTGTATGTTGTTGCAATGTGTAAGCAAATTTATTTTAACTGAGTGAAAACTGATTTTAATCTACAGTTCTAAACCCTATAATTTGCTTGAGCTGGATCAAGAACCACTGGGGTGATACGTACATTGCTAAGGCTGAAAGCAGTATTCAGAAGCTGGTACGTTTATTTTTATTTTCTAGACGGAGTCTCATCTTCTGCTCCAAAGATGCTTGAATACCGCGAGAAGTGTGACATCAGTCAGAATGAAGGACAATTGGCGCAAGTCAACAGAATGAACACTATGGATCATGGCCGTGGATATGATGCATACTTGGACATCGTGGTGGAGTATGGATTCAAGCATGAAATGGAAATAGGAGACTGTGGTGATAATACACAGACTATCGACGACGAATACAAGGCCTATACCATGGGGGCGCTGTCGGCGAAGACAGTTGACATACTTAAATTCTGGGAGGCAAGTAACATTGTTATAATTTCTTTTTAGATATATACTGACAGAGTGCCACAGACCAACCGCACTACCTTTCCTACTATTTTTGCCATCGCCATGGATTATCTTCCAGTTCAAGCCTCTTCAGTCCCTTGCGAAAGGGTGTTCTCTTCCAGTGCTGAAATGGACATGAAACGGAGGAATCGCATCAGTCCACTTCTAATGGAGTCATTGCAGATGCTGAAGTTTCACCTGAGGAAAGAGCGCCTCAATTTCACGACAGATTGGATGACCGAGGAGTAGGAGATGGAGGTTGAGGACGAGCAGCAGGAGGACCTTCTGCAAAAAGTGATCCGAGCAAACTCTCAGAACAATATAGTGGACATTATCATTCAGACAATTTGCAAGTACGAGGCTGACTAGCGCTGACTGTCACTGGTAGCTTTTGTCACTGTTCTTTTAAATTTACACGTGTAATCCCCACTTTTTGTTTGAAATCAATGATGACATTCGTACGCATATGTTAGTCTCGTGACCAGACTTTAGAACTCTAACGTGTGAGAACTGCCAAGTCGCAATTCAGAGTGTTGGGCGTTTCATTTCCCATCTATTCGCATGCCCAGATGTCACCCCTCCCCCCGCACCCCCTTCTATTAACCCAACCCCTTGGCTGGAACATTTATCGCCTCATCGCACACGGTTGCATTCATTCATGACTTTTGCAGCGCTTTATCTTCTTCAACGCCTCAAGGCCCGTTTCCCCGCTGCTAAGGGGACCTCCAGCCATCACTTATTTATTTCAGTGTTTATGCTTGCCTCCAAGATTATTTGTGATGACACTTATTCTAACAAGTCATGGTGCATTGTGGGTCAGGGTATGTTCTCGCTTCAGGAGATCAACCAGATGGAGCAAGAAATGTGCTCCTACCTAGAGTGGCAGCTGAATGTCGATCCTACAACATTGCGGGATTTTCAACCCCGAGTCCAGGTCCCTATCCACCGACGGTACTCCCTCCATCAACACTGTCAACACCAAAGTACAGGGAATAACGTGAACTCAAGTACGAGCTCATCAATACCTGCTTTCGTTGCGGGTACCCTTGTCTAAAGAGGCTCCCATTATTCCCAGTTCCTCAATCCCAACATACCCCTCATCTCCCCCCGATACCCCCGAGGCCTCCCACTCGGCCTCAACCTCTCCCGTTGATGCGCGAGGTACTCGCATGTGCGTGTGGCGGCGGCAGCAGCGGCGGAAAGCGGCGGACTGGTCAGAGGCGTGAGGAGAGGAAGTCAGCGGCCACGAGTGCCAGGCTAATCTCTGAAACTCACCGGTCACAGCGGTCCAAAGGGGCACGGCCATAACCACAACATGCAAGATACAACACAAAGAACTTCAACTACGAGCGGCGGCGGCGAAATACCAGAAGTGGTGCAAACTCGAAGGGACTTGTAACCAAGTCAACTGCTGACGCAGCTCTCACACAGCAACAGCTCACTCACGGCAAAGCGCTGACCAACAAAGACAAGACTAGACGGATCACCAGGAAGATGGTGCGGCGCGGATGGACCGGCGGTGGGTGGATCGAGACGGTGAGATTCCACCTGCGACGGCGAGAATAAGGGAGGGTCTGTGCGGTGTAAGACTCAGTATATAGAGTAGAATTCATGTATCTAGACAAAATAGTTACGAGCAAGGAGCTACGAAGTTTCCTACAGAGCGCCGTTTCGACTCGAGTTAGTGTTCCTTCCCCCTTTCCTTTCCTTCTCATCTTTTGTCTATATCGACACCACGTGGCGAAACAGCAGCCCGGCGAGCGGCACACAGCGGAACTCTCGAGGAGTTCACCCAGCGGACATACCGGTCGATCGAGACCGGTCAGTGGCAGAACATAGCGGCATAGCGGCGGCACATTAGTGGCGATACCGGCAAGTCTCCCTTTCAGTTTAGTTAGGTTTGGGATCACCCAGTGGACCCAGGAGCTCCTAGACTCGTTCCTACGCGTACAGGGTGAGTTAGGCGTATCACCGTGTCATCAGTCTCGCCGAAAATGCTGCCCCTACATCGTCACCTGTAGCTCCCAAAAAGCCAAAGACCAGGCACAGCCAGTTTGCGTACGCTACATGGGCTGTCTGGTAAATTGCCCTGAGTCTCGTCTGGTGCTCTATTTGCTGCCCCGCAATGGTCTTGCCAACAACAGGGCCAACTCGTTATGTAATATATATGTATTAATCTCTGACACTCGCTTTCAACGCATCAAGGGGCTTGCTCGCATTCATCATCACCTTCCGTTCATCACCCTTGGCATCGTATATCACCCATCTTCCCTCCTGTCAAGCCACACGCAATCCTCACCCTACACACAGCAGAATCCAAAGCTGAAGCTATCGTGGATGGCGATGGCGATGGCAGAATGGGCGGTGCAAATGACAGTGTGATAATTGAGCGCGCACTGGACGCACTTGTCAATCCTGCTGTGAGGATGTGCATCACTGCGGTGGGGGAGAAGGACGCTGCTCTCCGGCGACAAGCTTCTCCCGCTCTCGCATGGGACTGTCCTGTGTTCATGCTGGACTGCCTCACATACCTCATTGACACCATGCGTATCACATAATCAAACCAGCCCTAAAGTGGGAACTGTTGGCAATTGCCCATAGCTGTGTGTGCCACAGCTACAGTATGACTGTGGAATTACAGTGGGCTTGAAAAGTGTTGCAATATTTGGGATTTTTGGATTGGGGGCAGTGTGGCGCCTGAGGGCGTGAGAATTGCGCTTAGCGCTGGCGGAATAAAGTAAAGTA
>QLOU01009433.1:0-15982 GCA_003313715.1 Russula abietina
AGCCGTGACCTTCTCAGTATGACCCTGGTATGCATAGATACCGTTAACGTACCGTAATCCAGACCATACCGAGGGCACCATATGTCTGAAAAACCCTAACCCTAGGGTCGTTGCACTTGGCATTTGTTGGTGCACCTTTACTTAGCTCGCGCGTCTCTTCCGGTCAGGCCATGACACATGATGCATGATGCATGATGTACCAACGATATAGCTGGATAACCCGTATAAAACCAAATGGAAACAAATAAAAATACACACTGAGATCATGCCCAAACGTAAAAAAATTAACCACGCCAGCCACGCCAGGAAAAGTACTGGCGATTAGCTGTCCAATGTCGATGATCAAAAATGGTGCAGTGCGCGATCTCCGAGAACCTGTGCCCATAAAAAAATATCGAGAGTACCTGCTCGTAAACAATATAGACCAGTGGGAGTAGGAAAAAAATTCATCAAAAACGAGACGAAGTGTAATATACATGGCGGCAGGGATCCTATCTGGAATTGCGTTCGATCGCTTCAATAGCATATGGAATAGGCTGTCTATACCCCGAAAACGGCAGATTGGCCCAGTGTGCACTCACACATGCGCGGAGCTTCCTTGCAAGAGTTGACAATATAGTTCAGTTGAATTCTATTTCCCCTTTCTGAGTCACTGATTTTCAACAGATGATGCAGCTGCTGCAACAACCTGGGGAGGGTTCAACCGGTACCGGTTTCTGAGACAACTGCGACGGTGACGGCGACGGCAGGGACGGCGGGGCAAGTGTGCGTGGTGGGCGTGGCAAGGGCGGCGGGGACGGCGAACGTGGTGGAGGTGGTGGAGGTAGCAGGGGCGGCGGAGACGGCGGAGATGGCGGGCGTGGTGGACGTGGTGGACGTGGTAGGGACGGTGGAGACGGTGGAGACGGCGGGCGTGGTGGGGGCAGCCGCGGCGGGGACGGTGGGGACGGTGGGGACGGTGGGGACGGTGGGGACGGTAATAGCGTTGGGGGCGGTGGGGACAGCAGGGGCAGTGGGGACGACGGGGATGGCGGCGGTGAATCACCCGGGTCTGGGTCTCCCAAACTTGGCGGAGAGCGTTGTCCGATACTGACAAGAAGGCTACTGTCATACTCATAGTCGCTCAGGCTGTACATGTCCTGCCCCAGGTGTAGATATGATGGAGAAGTGACTTGTGCACGTCGGCTCTGCGCACTTGGTACATGAGAGTCTCATGAGGAATCAGCAAAATGGATATACGACAACTGCCGTTGCGGACATACCTTCACGTTGCACTCTATCACCATCGGAACCACGCAGTGAACTTGACTTGACGTCTACCAGATTAACACCTTCAGGATGTAGAGAGTCGTTCGTGTTAAGAACATTCCCGCGGCTGCGATAAGAGGTGTACGTCCCCTGAAGAGGACTTTCTGAGGGGTTTTTTGAGGACTGAAGGACATGCTCAGCATGACCAATTGTGGGATTGGGTTTAGCATTGGCAGAGTCTTTCAGGCGGTTCTCGTGTTCTGGCGTTGGAACTCGTTTTCGTTCCTCCCTCACCGACGATGAACCTTCCACAGCTCGCTCGGCTACACGGTCGACCCCCTCGTTTTCTCGGATGCCGGATTTGCTCCTATTTAAACCAACCGCAGATACTGGTTGGGGCAGAGGATTTGAAGGAGGACCTGTTGTGGTGGAGGTGTTCTTTGGGAGTACCGGTGCAGTAGAAGTATCCTTCGGGTTCTGCAAAGGCAGCGAAGCGGTCGTCGCAAGAGTATTTTTGGGGAGTACCGGCGGGCTGGATGGTGCAGCAGTAGCAGAGGCATCCTTCAGGTCCTGCAAAGGAGATACTGCCATCACAGGGGTGTGTTCAGGACGTACATGTGACGTGTTTGATGTCGCAGAGGGGACCTTACGATCCTGCCGAGAAAGGAGATCCGTCGTAGTAGAGATGTGATCAGGAGCTATGGGCGGCCTCTGTGATACAGCAAGGGAGTCCTTATCGTCCTGCTGAGGAGATTTTATTGTAGCAGGCATAGGTTCCGGAGGTACAGGCGGTCTTCGCGATGCAGCCGAGGGGTCGTTGCAGGCCTGCTCGTCGGAACGCACATTTCCTCTGTCTACAAGAGGGTGCACCCGATTGGATGCCATCTTCGCCAACGCCGGTGCTGGGGGAGACGATAACGGTGGTGTGAAGGCGCTTTGGCGATCCAAAGGTGGTGAAGGGGCAGAAGGTTTAGCAGGTGGTTGGACAGAAGCAGTGCGACTAACTGGCTCGGCGTACAGTCTAGTCGCATTTCTTTCGCTGGATGAGGGATAAAGGTCGGGAGGCTTGATAGATGGTTGGACGGAGCTCGAAACAGTGCGGTTATCTGGATTGGCATGGGGTCTAGTCGCATTTCTTTCGCTGGGTGGGGGAGAAGGGGAGGAGGGCTTGATAGATAATTGGACGGAACTCGAAGCAGTGCGGTTAACTGGATCGGCGTGGGATCTAGTCACATTTCTTTCGCCAGATAGGGAAGAAGGGATGGAAGGCTTAGCAAGTGGTTGAACGGAAGCCATGCGATCAACTTGGGTTATGTGGGAAGTATTCGCCCTTCTTTCACTGGACGAGGAAGGTGGGGGATAAGAGGTGGAGGGTTTAACAGATGACTGAACGGAGGCAGTGCGATCAACTTGCTCTGCATGGGGCCGTATAATAGTTCTCGGGCTGCGCGAGTCTTCCTGGGAATGGGGAGATTCATTCCTTTTCCTCGTCCCTTCCGGTTCGGAAGAGAGCGGTTCGGGTAGAGAAATACTGCCGCTATTATTATCTCGCAATGCCCGAGAAGGCAGCACGTTCCGAGATGAGAGAGAACTGGTTACGAGGTGTACTGGCAATTGCATTGAGCCCGCCGACACGGTGGTCCCAGAATTTGTTATACCCTCACGTTGCGCAGTTCTGGTTTCCTTTGAGATAGAAATGCTAGACGACTTGGGGGAAAGCATATCATATGCAGAAACGTTTTGCGTGTCATCTGCATCGAGAGGAGACTGCAACGAGGGCCACCGGTGAGGCTCAGTCACGAGCGGAAGTATGACACCAGCACGGGGGTGCTCACCTTGCCAGTTCGAGACCGTGCATCGAGCTCAACGTCAAACTGCTCCGTTGTGGTTTGACGAGCCCTTGGGGCTGCCGCTAGATGAGGTGTTTGATTGTCCGTGGGACGGGGTTCCCTCCTCCGTGACGCTGCGCCGGGGCTGGCGCCTGCAACGCTGTTCAGGCGCTCATCCAAAAGTGCCTTCCTGGCCATGGTTGCACTGGCATAAGACGGCCTCGCTTGTAGTGTCGGTCCAGTGGTTACTCGATGAGATCCACTCTGGGAAATATTGGTGGATTTTGACATGACATTGGGCGGCGAGGGAGACTGTGGAGTGTCATCGTCTTGTCTTCTGGAGCCACGGACAGTATTATCCATGAAAGAGGAATATGAAGATCACGTTGGGTGAATAAGGTCGCAGTCGCTCGGATATGAGACTAAGAGAGCCAGAATAGCCCCAGCTCTGTGCTACACTCGTGGCCGCGCTGATTGCTCGTGGCATACTGCAGGTCTGCATGTGGGTGTCGTGACAGCGCTGAGAGTACAGTAGGTGGCTGAACCACTGTCCAACTAGGCGCGCGCACATGACTCTGCAAAATAAAATAAAAAAAATAACTCTACTCGCAGTTAGCGCGTTAGCGTTCAGTACATTCAGTGCTCAGCAATTCCAGTTTCAAAACTGGCCAAACCAAATCGCATCCAAATTTGGAAAAACTGTGTTTTTCGAAACTAGAAACTACCACATGCGATTTTGGCAGGGTGCCGGTTTTAAAACCGGAGTTGCTGAGCCCTAAAAGTGTTGCATAACCAATTCAGGAAGCGTCCCTGTCAATATCAATCTTCACACTTCACACGCTAATCGTTTCGGTGGGCTCCCTTTTTCTGTATAAGCTCTACTGTACACGGATTGTTGCAGCGAGCGCGTAGAGCCCTACCCGCCTGCGCAGCTCATCTGTCCGGCTGGACCCGCAGGCCGTAGGCTTCGCCCGACGGCGCTTCGCGCCATGCCCCTGCACCTAGCAACCGCACATGTAGCACTGGCACAGCACCGAATCATATTATACACCTCACGCTCACTGCTTGCCCTCGAATCGACTCGCTCCCAGGTGCCAAGAACCTGATCACGGGCTGGGACCCGTGCCAAACTCAAACTGGGGAAAGATGCTGTCCGCTGCTTGGTCATGCACATAAAGAACTCACCAAGGCCGTGAACGTGTACAGTATAGCACGTCTCCGCAACCAGCCCCGTCTGCGCCAAATCAGTCGTCACAGCCGACGCAATGAGAGTCTGGCTTTGGCAATAGCTCTCGCCTTTTAGGGCCTCACCTTGGGCGTCACTATAAGGTCGCAGAGTATGAAGACAACAAAATGCTGGCAAAAAGACACCGAAGGGATCCTCATTTTCATGTTTGGCATCAGTGGCATGGTCCCATTGCATTCCAGAAGACTGCACGCTGGCAAGCCTTAGTTTCGGAATCGCAAGGCAAACTTTGGCGTATGTAGCATGTGATACGCGATTGAAAGATCACGGTGTTCGCTCGATACCTGCATTAAAAGTGCCGTTTTAGATGGATGGGGATCCACGTGTGTATTCAAAAACAAATAACAAAATCTCGAGCGAACCGTACTAATGTCCTTTTGCACTGGGGCACTGCTCGATTTGCTCTTTGGCACTATACAGTAATACCCATTCGTTCTTCCCTCACCTAAAGTCTCTCTACATCTCCATGCTTGTCTCCTCGTTGCTGCCGGGGCGGGAGTATGCTCCAGGGTGCGGTCGGTTTTCGTGTAGCAGCCGAGGGGTCCTTACGGCCCTGCTCGCCTGAACGCGCATTTCCTCCGTCTGTAATTGGAGGACGGAGCATTCAGAGACAGCTCTACAGTAGTTGGTGCCCCGGGTTCATATGAAAGCAAGCCCCACTTCTTTCCCCCCACTTTCTTGGTACCTCCGAGGGCAGACATCTCAATTCTCGACGCATGGGCTTGTGGATTAATATTGCTACGGTAACTGTATTTTCAGCACGACAACCTACTTTGTATAGAGCTTACTCGCTTCCAGATACGTTATCCGTAACCCAGACCTCACCTCATCCGAGTCCGAGAGCACCATACAGTAGGTTCGGCATCATAACCCTAACTCTTTTGTCATTTGCTCTTGATGTTGTGCCAATGATATAGCTGCATAACCCATATTAAGAATGGAAACAAAAACAGTACACTCTGATATCATGCCCAAACGCAAAAAAAATTAGCCATGCCTGAAAAAGTACTGGTGATTGGCTATCCAGTGTCAAGGATCAAAAATGGTGCAGTATCTGGGTTCGTAGTTGATCGCTTCAATGGCATATAGGATAGGCTGTCTTACCCCGAGGACGTCCCAGTGTGCACTCCCACGTGCGCAGAGCTTCATTGCAAGAGTTGACAATATTTCGGTTGAATTTATTTCCCCTTCCTGAGTCACTGACTCTCAACAGATAAGGCAGCTGCAACAGGCAGATTCACGCGACTGTTGAAGCGACTGCGACTGCCGGCACTCCGGGACCACTGAAGCCGGTTGTAGTGAGTGCTGGATGGGCTGGATGGGCCGTGAGAGCTGGATGGGCTGCTGGGGCTGCAGGGGTGGCGGGAACGGTGAGGACGATAGTACGGCAGAGAGATTCTTGCGGGCCTGCCTTTCGGACCGCACAATTCCTTTGTCTCCATGGGGATGGGGTGCTTCGGAGAGGGCTTCTCTAAACCGTGCCTGGAATTTATATGAAGGCATACTCCTTGGTGGCATCTGATTGGATGCTGTCTTTGCAGACGCAGACGGTGATATGGTGGCACTCGTTTGATTCAAAGGTGGTAAAGAGGCGGAAGGTTTAGCAGATGGTCGGACTGAAGCAGTGCGATGAACTGGCTCGGCGTGGGGTCCTGTGTCCGCATCGAGTACTGTCAGATCGATGTTTGAAGATGATCTGACGATAGGTTACGTACGGGGAGATATTGGCTTGGCTGTCTGAGGTTCATAACCTGCCACACGCAATAGCGGGGCATCTCCATTACGTCGAGACTCTCGAGAGTCGTTCGTGTCAGGAGGATAAGTACTTGGGTACTGAAAGACATCCGGAGCATGACTAATTGTGGGATTGGTTTTGATGTTGACAGAATCTTTCAGGTGGTTGTCGCGTTCGGGTGCTAAAACGCGATTTCGCTCCTCCCTCACCGGTGGTGATCTTTCCATATCTCGCTCAGCTCCGCGATGGACACTCTCGTTTACTTGATTGCCGGATTTGCTCTTATTTAAGTCACCCGGCCCAGATACTGGTTTGGACAGAGAATTTAAAGGATGGTCCATCGTGGCGACGATTTGTTTTGCAAGAACCGGCGGCCTGGATGGTGCAGCCGACGCGTCCTTAGGGTCCTGCAAAGAAGGCGGCACTGTCGTCGCAGAGGTATGTTCAGGTTGTACATGTGGCCTGTCTGATGTTGCAGAAGGGACCTTACGATCCTGCCGAGAAGGGAGATCTGTCGTAGTAGAGACGTGTTCAGGGGGTACAGGCGGCGTCTGTGGTACAGCAGTGAGGTCTTTATCCTGCCGAGTAGGTTTTGTTGTGGCAGGGGCATGTTCCAGAGGTGCAGGCGGCCTTCGTGGTGAAGCCGAGGGGTCCTTGTGGGCCTGCTCGTCGAGAGGTGGATGAGGGGCGTTGATAGGTAATTGGACAGAACTCGAAAGAGTGCGACTAACTAGATCGGCGTGGAGTGTAGCCGTATTTCTTTCACTAGATGAGAAGGGCGGAGAAGAAGGGATTGAAGGCTTAATAGATGGTAGGACGGAACTCGAAGCAGTGCGATTAACCGGATCGGCATGGGGTCTAGTCGCATTTCTTTCGCTGGACGAGAGGAGCGGGAAAGAAGGGATGGAAGGCTTAGCAGATGGTTGAATGGAAACAATGGGATCAACTTGCTCCGCGTGGGGTGCATTCGCCCTTCTTTCACTGGACGAGGAAGGTGGAGGGTAAGAGGTGGAGGATTTAATAGATGGTCGGACGGAGGTCACGGAATTCGAGGGAGTGCGATTAACTGGATCGGCATGGGGTCTATTCGTCTCACTTCTTTCGCTGGACGAGAAGGGTGGGTAAGAATGGATGGGAGGCTTATCAGATGGCTGAATGGCAACAATGCGATCAACTTGCTCTGCACGGAAGGTATTCGCCCTTTCGCTGGACGAGGAAGGTGGATAAGAGGTAGGGGGCTTAACAGATAGCCGAACGGAAGCAGTACGATCAACTTGCTCGGCGTGGGGCCTGATAATAGTCCTTTGGCTGCGCGAGTCTTCCTGCGGATGAGGATATTCATTCTTTTCCGTCGTTTCTTCTGGCCCGGGGGCCACTACTGGCAGAGAAATATTGCTGCTATTTTTTCGCAATTCCAGAGGAGGCAGCACGTTACGAGATGAGGAAGAATTGGTTAACGGGTACACCGGCTGTTGCATAAAACTCGCCGACACGGTGGCCTCAGAATTTGTTATACCCTCGCGTTGCGCAGCTCGAGTTTCCTTTGAGGCAGATATGCTATACGCAGAAACACTTTGCGTATTGTCTACATCGAGAGGGGGCTGTAACGAAGGGCCTCTGGTGAGGATCACGAATGGAAGTATGACGCCAATATGAGGGTGCTCACCTTGCCAGCTCGAGACCGTGCATCAAGCTCAATGTCAAACAGATCCGTTGTGGCTTGACGAGTCCTTGAGGCTGCCACTGGATGAGCAGTTATTTGATCGTCTGTGGGACGGGGTCCCCTCCTTCGTGACGCCGCCCCTGGGCTAGCGTCTGCAACACTCTGTAAGCGCTCATCCGAAAGCGCCTTCCTCGCCATGGCTGCATAAGACGGCCTTGCTTGCAGTGTCGGTCCAGTACTTTGGGAAATATTGATGGATTTTGACATGACATTGGGCGGCGAGGGAGACTGTGGAGTGTCATCGTCTTGACTTCTGGTACCACTGACAGTAATATCCATGAAAGAGAAATACGGAGATCTCAATGGGGGTTGGGTGAGTTGTGGCTCGAATATGAGGCTAAGAGGGCAAGAATGGCCCCATTTGTGCCACGCCCTTGGCCGCGCTGATTACTTGTGGCATACTGCATACTTGCGTGTGGGTTTTCGGTCCAACTAGGCGCGTACATGAGGCCTTGCATGAGGCCTGCAACAGTAGTAAGCGTGACCCCCTTGGAGCTCCCTCCGAGTTCTGTATACGCACCACACTACGGAAGGCATAATAACTCTTCGACGCCTCAAAATGTCAAAGAAAATGATCCCGACGCGGGATCCTTTTTGGTGGAGGAAAATGCTGGTATCATATCCGCTGCCAATGCGTGGTCTTGCGCATAGAAAGACTCACCAACGTGTAATAGTCGTGTATAGCTGTTCCCGCAACTGTTCCCGCAACCGGACCCCGCGCCAAATAAGCCCTAAAACAAGTCGTCACAGCCATCGCAAGGAGAGTCTCACTTCCGCGATAGTTCAGTGCGCATGGAATAGAACGGACTGATTCAAGTTGATCCCCACCATGAAACGTGAAACGTGATAATATTGGCCAACTACGCTACGTCATGACCTTCGCGGCACACGCCGTGATCACGTGTTCTCGTTGATTGTTATTTTCTTTTTCTTTTCCCTTACAGCGCTTTCTTCGTCTCAGTGGTTGCTTTGCATTTCCGCTGTCATCGACAAGAAATTGGATATATATACAGAGGCACTAGTAAAAGCTACGAGGTTCTACTGGCTCTATGTTTTCGCAGTAATTCCACGACTTGGTCTTCACCTTCCTCAGCCGCAACCTGCAATGCGGTCTGGCCGCCATCGTGCTCCATCTCTACACTACCGTGTTCGAGCAGTAGGCGCACAGCCTCGAGGGCCCCATAGAACGAGGCCAAGTGCAACGGGGTCCAACCGGACTGATTCTGCACGTTTACATACGCACCATGCTCCAGTAAAAGTCGAAGGACAGAACCGTCTTTGAAATTAGGACTTTCTGATGCCCAATGTAACGGCGTCGACTCGATCTCATTCCCAACATTGATGGAGGCAGGATCGTACTCGATTAATGCCTGGATCACCTCGAAATTCCCAGAATGCGCTGCGGCATGCAATGGTTTGTTCCCAGATCGTCCGCGGACATCCAGGTTTGCACCGTTACGACGAAGTAAATCTGCCGTTCGGAAGTGTTCTCCTGCCAGTGCTGCAACTAGTGGTCGCATATAGTAGCCCCCATCAGCATTTACGTCCTTCGGATGCTTGGTAATAAGGTGTTTGACGAGATCGTGGAATCCACAGAGTGCTGCGTAGTATAGGGGAGCCGCGGGGGATTTGTCGAATGGTGCGAAAAAGTAAAAGGTTGCATCGCCGTTGGGGTAAGTATCTATATCGCATAGCGCGAGCCACGCGGTAAAGTGTGGCTTGTTCGCGTCGAAAAGATATTCCATCCCTTTGTGTAGACTTGACGGCACCTCCCCAACTTGCGCATGAGTCGTCCAGTGCTCGGCCGCATATCGAGCCAGCGGATGGTCCTTGGGTGTACGTCCTTTAACTCCATCTTGTATTTGTAGTAAAACGCCTAAGCAAGCTTGCGCCAGGATCGTATGAGCGGGCCCCGAATCGATATGATAATCCGAGACATCTCTGCCTGCAGTAGTGAGGCGACGCGAGATCAAGAATTCCTTGACCGAAAAATGCGAAAACTGCACGACCCGCGAATCACCGGCTTGGACAATTGCGATCAAACTCGAGCACGCCGATAGAAGTGCTAGTTCTTGGTCCTCCCGCCGCCGACCCGGTTTCAACGTCGGGATCCCTTCCGCCTCGTTGAAGTCGACTGCGAGGACTTCCGCAAGCTCCGCAACGCGAAGAGGCCGGATGGCAACAACCAAGCATTGCAAAACCCGTCTGGCATACGCCCTATTCGGCGTCTTGATCTCCTTCAGTATACGTTCATACGTCTCGTCCAGAGATCCTGGCAATTCCATGAGAGTTTGTTCGACGCTTGACGGAATGCAACCGCGTAGAACTTCCAACTGACAAAATGTCCACCGAAACCTGTCCAGTGATTTAGACAGGCATTGCGAACGTAAGTTGATCTACTTACATTCCGTCGGCTCGTTTAGAGAGCGTCTCAACGACGAGTTCCTTATCCTCCTCCCCCCATCGCCGCATGTTTGGTTCCGAATTTGAGTAAACCACAGCCCTAATGTAGTCCTCAATGTCTTTCTTTTGTCCACTCTGATCGTGGAGAGACACTCGGTGGGAGGTCAGAGGCTCGAGGGCATCTCGTATGTCAACTTCTGGGCGACTTGTGACACATATATGAAGGTTTGGTATGTGAAGGTCGACGAGCTCCTTCACAAGCTGGAGGACCCGTTTTCGAGACGTTGGTATACCAGAGGCATCGGAACATTCATCAAGGGCGTCAAATATCAGGTAGATGGGAGGTTGATCCGGGAGCGTGAGCATTTCTTTCAGGCACCGCGTCAGAATGTCGTCATTAGGCGGTCGCCCGCCACTGTCGTGATTGGAATGAAAGCGTGATAGAATGTCACAACGAGGAGTAGATTGTGTAGAGAGTTGGATGAGAAGTGAGGAGACTAGGTCACGCCAGTGTTGTTTGTTGATGTCCCGAAAGTCGAAATAGAAGTAACCCATCGAGGCTTGGCCGGCATCATACATGGCTTCGATGTCTTGGATGATTGCGGAACTGGAAAACGACATGTGACTCAGTTGTTTTTGACCAAACGAGAGCAAATGCTCTACGAACCAAATTATGGTCTTGCCGGAGCCAGCTACAAATAAGGGACGTTATTAGGTTAGGTGACGTCAGGCAGCAGAATGGGACGGGGCACACGTTTTCCATGAACCCAGAGCAGCGACTGGGAACCCTTTGACCTCCATTCCTTATACATATTTCCTTCGATGAACCATGTGGCCGTTCCGTTGTGATGAGCGTTGCGTGCGGTATGGTGATTCGTAGATGGTTCTGGTGGCGAGAGCCATCTACGAAGACCATCTCGTAATTGTTTCTCTGTAAGGATAATTTAGCCTGCATATGAATGCATGCGGTTCAAGAACCACGAACGTTCCAATCGATCTACTCTGTCTCTGACTTCCCTCACCCGATCGTCGACGCCGGCCACACTCTCACCGACGCCGGCCACACGTTCATCGACGCCGGCCATCCTGACATTCATGCCCGCCACTCTATTGTCGATACCATGCACGTCGCCCTCAATTCCACGGACTCTGTTATCGATCGTACTCGTGAGCCTCAGGGATTGTGCAGTAGCCATTCGAGCCTCCTCTTGTGTCAGCCCGTCTAGCCTCTTCATCGCGTCCTCAATATCGGTTCTTCCAATCAGTCTCATTAGAAATCTTTCTGGAGATGGCGTTGTCAGCGGGGACTTATTTGTAAACGAAACGCTTACTTATTCGGCCTTGCTTGATTTCTTTTGTTGCAATTCCAGTAAAGTTGAGGACTTCAACCATTATCGCTGTAATTGTCTCCATCATTCCTTGATTTGGTGCCACTGTGGTGTATATCTCCAGACGTCGGAAAAATGCTTCCATGCGCTCGAATGTCGCAAAAAGAGCGTTTCGGTCCGCGCGGACGTCTTTAGCGGTCTGAGAATCGTTTGTATCACGTTGAACCGCACGAAGGTACCAATCAAGAAGGGTACACACTGAAAGAAGGACACTAAATCCGATAAAAATCACCTTTGCAGGTGAGAATACCTGTCAAATAAATATGAATGGGTAGATCTTCTCGGACAAGTACATCTTCTGAAGCGTACCGAGCCGACACCTTCTCCGAGTGTATTTGAGAAGGCGAGAAGGACGTTCACAATTGGGTCCAGCCACTCCGTGTTGTTGGGTTGTGACTCATTGAGTTCTTGGACTTGCTCTTGAAGCACGGTGAGAATGCTATTAGGCGAGTCGCAGGTCTGGAACCGGTCAGCGAGTGGGTGCTTGAGAAGATCCTTTTTCGTGCGCTTTTTGTACTCTTTCAATGCATTACCGAGAATTAGTTGGAAGTTGGAGGATGTAGGAGTGCCAGTGGGGTGAGCCTGGGTATGGGACATAAGGGGGAAAGTGACGAATTGCGAAGAAGATAGTAAGATCGTGGTAGGGGAAAGAAAAGACGGAGCGACAGGCCTCATGAACGTGCAGGTACAGTGTATATACTACAGTAACTGATGGCGATCATAGATAGACACGTAAGATACCATGATACTGTAACTTCGAATCCGGAGTAGCAGGGAATGCCAGCGGCAACATTATTACGGTGCATCATAGGCATGTTTGACCGGCACATTGTTATTTTAGTAAACATCACAGAACCGGCCAGGATACGGTGAGGCGAAGTGACTGACGAGTCGCTGTCCTAACGCCATACACTTTGGTTTCCCACAGCCATACCCTTGACCTTTCGGCAATTCTGCGTTTTGCGCTCTTATGATAGTTGAGTCACATATGGCAAATGGCATGATGACAGGCAGCATGCAGTCCAGACTCGGCTTCTGCCGCAGCGCCCAAGGCAGCGCCGCTGCTATAATTGAAGTCTTAATATACAGTAGCAAGTCACGCATCCGGCCCATACTTATTGGCATCTAGTACAGAATGTGTCCGCCATGCCTGTAAGGTGATCCTACCTAGTACTCTGGTCAAGAGCGTACTCCGACTTGACTCCGACTCAATGATGTGAACGGACGGGGGAACGCAGACTAGGAAACATTCATTCATCAATCAAATTCAGTTGATTAAATCAACGACGGAACCTCATGTTTCCCTTTCCCAACCGTCTCAGCCATCGCAAGAGAAGTCCGACTTCAGCGATAGTTCAGGGTCTCGTTTCTTCATCCAAGACCGCAGTAACAACGTGTGGGGAAAACCTGGTTTATTCTCCACTGCCAGAACGCACTTCGGTATACCTGATCTCCGTGGCTCGCCGACGCATTAATATTCACTCCGATTTTTATGATTGGGACCTTCTGTAGACACTTTATAGACTTGACATATGCAATACTAGTACTCTTCCTGAACTGCAGCATGACTTTTGTATGCTATGGAATTCTGCGTCTAAGAAGCGACGGGGCAACCGCCTAACAGCTTTACTATTGGCGGCATTATCCGACTCCGTTTCTTCACATCCAGTCACCCATGCTGCCCGACGCATCTTCCGCCCCGAATTTCGTGCACATACTGCATCGACCAGAGTCGTATCCATCGTGTGACACCCAAAATCATCGATCATCGCCCAGACTCGACCACCCCATTCCTATTTCTCTCTCCACCCAACCTATTGTCCCACTTCACCAGCCCACCCTCACCTATGGCAGTAGCAACGCCCAACGACTGGCCGAGGAGTTCAACGGGGACCCCTATGTACGACATGGTACCCAAGGAAAGGAGAGAGCTTTTTGGCGTCCCCAGTTATTTCATCTGCCTTCCCCGTGCGTACCAACCCATATTCTCTGGGCAGCAACGAGCAACAGGATGTAGCCACACCATAGGCAGTACCAGACGCCGCACCCACGCCTTCCCCTGCATCAGCATCCACCGCATTAATTCTCAACCAACCACTTGGATCTGGTGATGCAATCCCCGCTCCTACCTCCACACACCTGCTCCCTGCTTTACCCGTCGTTCCCATGTCACCCTCACACACCTCACGCTCGCCTAACGCTGAGCTGCCCTCCTCCGCACGTCACTCTCCGGCATATATGACAGTGCCACACTCTCGCGCTTACGTGCCCGTGGACTCATCAATCAGGGAAACATGTACTTTACTAATGCGATATTGCAGTTACTCGTGAACTGTCCCCATTTTGGAAATTGTTTAACAACCTTGGCCGGCTGATGGGTCAGACCGGTCAGCGCGGACAACGAGCGGGTCGGCAGACTAGCGGCGGGACAACACTGCTTGTAGACACGACAGTCAGATTGCTGGATGAATTCGCGTACAAGGAGGACGATGACACGGAAGCGTTCATACCGATGTATGTGTATGATGAAGGCGAAGAGGCAATACAAGGGTAACCCGGTGCGTTCCTGCGCCCAAGTCGCCGTTATGTTACTGATCTGCGGTGGCCTACCGTGGTTAGGGCGGACAGCAGCGTAACGCGGAAGAATATCTTGGCGTCTACCTCGACGCGGTGAACGCGATGAAGGGTCTCAGTCGGGCGAGGGCCACTGGGGTCGGAAAGCGAGACCACATAGAGCGCCAATTTTTCTCTTGATACAGTGAGCTTGGTGTTATTGACATACGTGTGGACACCTATTTCATGCATATTCGATGGGGAGTTCCGCATGACAAGTCAGAACGACTCTGTCAAAGTCGAGAGCTTGTCCGACTCGAGGTTCGGTTTTTCTCCTTTTACTTTCACCTTCCGCACGTTTAGATGATTTACCTACCTACATAGAAACTCTTCATACAGCTTGATTCAGTATACGCCATCCAAGTCGCCCTCGCCCTCAATGAGGGCGAGGGCGTCTTGGACCCTCATCTCGCAACTACGACCCATGCTGGTCGAGCCATCTGACCCGAGCAAAGCGGGCCAGGAAGTCACGGTGCTCGCTGCCGTCTGTACTCATCGTCCATCTCAAGCGTTTTGGCCCGGTCACATCAGACGTGATGGTGCCCTCAATTGGACGACCCGCGGTGCCGGCGCGACACATGCTCAATGGAGTGCCCCACCACCACGGCACGTCTGCAAGCGGAGGGCATTATACGATTGACGTGCCCCACCAGAACGCGCGTGAGGGTGGAAGAGAATAAGAAGCTTGGATGCGTATCGACGACGAGGTTATGAGCACGGTGCGGCACGACTCAGAGGTGATTGATGCGATTGGGGACATGACAACGAGGATCGGGGCGCTTATCTACTCTTTATCGTCGTACTGACTGCTTCTACACAAACATGATGGCCTAGTAAGTCATAGGCCTCACAGCTTCACCCACTACTAAGGAACAAGAGGTAGTCACCTGTTGGAATAAGGCGGTCTTACTATGGGAGAAAGTTCTCAGAGGGATCCACCGCTGAGGGTATGGCCCGAAAGACTTCTTCTCAGTAATGTAAAAAACTTATGTGGTAATCCCAAGCGTAGATATAGGATTAAGACACTGAGGACATGGATCTGTTTCTACAGTATCATGGTCCGTCGCACTATCGAATTCTGTCACATCATGATGTTTCGAAAACGCTTCCATCGACCAGAAGACTCCAGACCGTTATTTGTACCTGTTTGTGTCTGTGGCTCTCTGTATACAGTACATTACGTTTTTCCTCTGATCTCGTCACCCCTTCGGCTGTCCTGATCCCTGCTTCGATCATGTATTTAAGAACGCGAGGACGGACCTTCAATCGATCCCTGGTTCTCTGCTCGTTTGTCTTGTCAGCTCCGCTGCTTTACTACGACCTGAACGACGTTGCACCAATCCCGGCCGAGCCCGGGCCCACCACGTCATTCCTGGTAAATCATTGATCCTTTCCACTCCCTAGTCCTCATATCTCTATCCTTCCAGAACTCACAAGCGTGCTACTCAGCCGCGCTAAATCTTGGCTGCTCCTGAAGCGGAGATCATATACCCCTCGCCTCTCTTCTCGTCTTGACTCTCCTTCCCTCTACTCCTACCAGCGGTAGTCTCTGACAACCTCGCTTTTCGTCAAACCCCAGCAGCATCGTGCTTTCCAGATTGGATTCTCTCTATCAGTCCTCCATGCTCTATTTCTGCCCACATTTGCCATCGCCAACAAGCGCTCCCTGCCAGCCACATCCTGCTCCTCCCACGTCCCAGTTCAGTTCGGCACCAGCCCTGCCACTATGTCCCTACCTCGCTCCCATTGCGCACCTTACTTCTCAGGTCAGGTCGGCGATCCAATAGAGGACTTTCC
>QLOU01009442.1:0-13398 GCA_003313715.1 Russula abietina
CGACGATTGGTTTCATCTCGCTGGCCAACATAAAGTACAGATTGTAAGCCTTGGTGCAGGTAGCGATACGCAGTTCTGGGGCCTCGCTGTGCGTTTTTCTCCCTCTTTTTCATGGTAGCGAGGATAATGGGTTTTTTTTTGGTCGCAGGTATACCCATGATCTTGACACAAGCCGGTCGGGAGATGGCCCGGATCAAAGAGCAGTATCTAATGTATGTGAGCTGTCCGCTTTCTGCCACCCTCGGCTCTACTCACCACCAACTAGAATGCATATTGGCTCCCGCCTGTGACTCATGCTCAACAACACTTTCAGGTGGTACTCACCGCCTGGGGCATTATGATTGTCATCTCCGAGATCCGGCCCTGCCGCCGCCGCGGTGCCACAAGCTCCCGCCGATCCTTTCTTTTGAAGATGGGGCACTGCTTGGACCACTCCTGTCACGCTGGCAGTCGTGGAATGTGCAAATCTGCACTTGGGCGACGCAACACTCATCTGTGGCACCGGACCGATCGGCCCTGCGACGCTACTCTGCGCGGGCAGCTGGTGCATATCCACTCGTCATTACAGACCTCAATACCGGGTGCCTTGTGTTCGCAGATCGCCCCTTTCTTTCACCTCTTCATCATCGGGTGAACCACCACGTGTGTGGATGCTACTCGCTGCGTGTGAAGAGTCTCGCCGGTCCATGCCATGTTAACCAGTTACATGCAGTCCGAGTCCCAGCCGTCACAATGCCGACCACATCATGCCAACCTTTCTCGTTCTTTACTCCAGAAGCAATGGATGCTCACAGAAACAACTCCAGGCACATCTAGCCAAACTCCAACGCCCACAACTCCTGAGAATGCTGCACGACTCATCACCGGTGGCGAAGGGCTTGAAGGGCGTTTGTTTGGTGTATCACCGAATCCAGCGAAGGTTTGCTTTTTTTCTTATCTTGTCTTTTTTCTTCCATGGGTGCCGTGCTAATTGCGTTTGATCACCTAGTCAGACGGACGGGAAATGCTGGCTGACGACCCTTTCGACCCGTCATCCTCGCTATCGAAAAACTACTCGCACTCTACTTGTCTCTATTATCTGCCTGTGAATACGAAAACATTGATCACGGGCTCTGCTGCCTGCTGCTACAGGTGGCGGTGCCACCTGCCTTCCATCGAGCGTATTGCCAGATAGCCACCGCAAAGGATGACGTATGATTCACAGCCTGCGGAGCCATCGATATTGGAATTGTAGGCAGGCCCTATCATGTCATTTCGTTCTTATTTGGTGCGAACTTCTTCGACACTGGCATTGACAAGTACTACAGCGAAGCGGGATCACACCTGGCGCTATGGTGTGGATTGGTATGTTCTCGCCACTTGTATTTACGTTTGTTTCCACATTCTTAATATTCTTTCTCAGGCTCAGTCACGCAACAAGTGGGATGAGAGGATATTCGTAGCACATCACTAGTTTAATACCTACAGTTATGTAGTATCTACATGTCTGCTTGAAATACATCTATTTGCGTCTTTCTTTCGGTGCGAAAACTTGAATGGCAGGGGCTCCTGTCCTAGATCATAGCTGGTCAGCGTGTCAGCCATATTGTATCCAACTCACAGATGGCAGCTTGGCCTGTGATGCACTGTGAGCATCCGAGAATCTGGTATCTTGTTGGTAATCGACAATAATATTACAGCTGCTCTGTCTGTCGTACAGAGGTTGGTATCAATTCCGTAATAATCCAACATTATTATGACAAATTATGACATCATGTCTGGGTTATTAAAAAAACCTACCATGGATTTCCGTTGTCTTGCATTGTGAGTTGGCCTATAATATGATAACTAGTTCATTACACAGATGACCATCTACAACGCATTTCGGGGTTCATAAACCCTTATAGGAATTTTCAAATTTTCCTGATGGCACGTTTTGGGGGCCTGGAATGGGGGAGAGACTCTCATTATATGTTCAGTTTCGGGAACCACCGCGGCGCTACGCCAGGCTGGCAAGGCGCTGGACCTAGGCCTAATAGAGAATACTTTGGTTTGACAGGTCGGACAAATAAACAGCTTAGTGCCTACCAGTGCAATATAACCACAAGTGAACTAACTCAGGAAGGCTTTGAAATACCAGTGTGAGATTAAACCGATTACAGCTTGGATGACCGTGATTGCTGAGTGCTTTTCCATCCGAGTCTGGCACTGCCTATCACACACTGTGCGTACTCTCAAGCCTGGAGAGTAGCTGGGACTTGTCAATCTGTTCGTGGACAGAGTAAGCTGGGGCCTGGGGGGTTGGAGAAGAAAAGTTATTAATATTATTGTTGTTGTTTCGCGAGAAACGCCAAAACGCCTGAACGCTGAACATACATTCTCATGCTTCACAGCTTTACAGCATCCGGGAATAGAGAACCGATGGAGTGGAGCAAAGTGGGAGGGGTTTGAGACAGAGGCGACACTTGTATCGTATAATATCGATGGTGTGTTTGGTGGGGGCGTTGGGATTGGTGTCGATATAGGTGTAGGTGCATGTGTGGCTGCAATAGTTCCGGTTCTGCACTTGATGCAACAATATCCGAGTCCTGATGCTCGCTTCCTTCCAGAGGATGGGACAACTTCGCGGTCGAGGTGATGTCTTGCCGCGCGGCGGCCACAGCGGGTAATGCACCGGATGGTCGAGAGCTGGAAGAAACTGGGTTGGTCGGTGAAGCGCTTATCAACCAACGAGCAAGAATGTGTCCCATCTCGACGGTTTGTAATATCTCTTTCGAGATTGATGAACTTCGAGTTGAAGAAGCCAGGGATTGCCTCGAAGAATCTCTTCGGGTAGTCATCGTCGCCCAGAGCGCTGATAGTCCAGTCCAAGATTTCGAGATCAATCTTCGATGATGGTTTTGACGCCGTCTCCTCCGTCGACTGCCCTCCTCATACCTCCTAACGTCCGACGACGATAATACTCCTCCCAGTCAAAAATAAGGTTGAAAATCCGTGTCACAATGGGCTCAGTGCGGGAGCTACAAAGACAACAGACAAGGAGAAAGAAAGCGAATATCATGGTGAAAAAATTGACGGTTACATATATTGTGGTAGTAAACAGAAACAAGGTTGGCGAAGAAAGCGATGAATTGGACGGGCTATCTTCTCGGATTAATGCAGTGTAATCATTCCAAACAACACTGAGAAAAGCCCGATCTAACACACGCATTTGCGCTCGCTTTTCAGGTCTGCACCGCGCAGGCTGAGTCCGATCGAGATATTGACGTGCCCATTGTTGTAACGACGTGGCCCACAAAGCACAGCTAACGCTCATCACCAGACTCAAGAACCAGAGGGAATTCACCCAGACGGCGTATCTCGAAGGAGAGAATGAGGGTGGATTGGCGACAGGGGGAGAAATGGATGTTCGTGTTACGTTCGGGTCGACGAGAACCTGATATATGTTGGGAATTTAGAATGCGGAGGTATCCTGACCGTTTGGTCTCAGGTCCCTGGATGTTGACAGCAAGGAGTGCAGCGAGTGCGGCAGAGAATAGACCGGTCTATATTATTCCGATTCATATGCAATGATAGACGAATGACGACACGCGGACTCACAAAAATGAGAACTCCTTTAGCGTCTTTTTGCCAACGCTCGACCATCTTTTTGTCCTCCTCCTTGCGGCCTCGGAGTACATGGTGAAGAGCGGCCTTGAGCTGTCCCAGAAACTATGGTTGGTTACGAGTCGGCATCGTCGTAGGATGGTCGCGGCGGTCATCTACCGTGATTATAGATAGTTGAGAAATTACTGGAGACGGGTCTAATCGATGGGTGACACACCTCGTCCGCCTGGTACGCGACCCACCTCGGGATCGGGGGGGGCACAGTTTGAGACATTTACAGGTCGACAAGGCGGCTGAAGATAGGTGCTTGATAACCGAGGTCGAAGTTGTCGAGAACGCTAGTGAATTGGGAAATGGGTTGATAAGAGTCGAGGTACTGAATGGGTACACGAGGTGGTGGTCCAAGCGCAGACGCGCAGCGTCGGAGTTTGGAGCGTGGTCTTGGTGGCCGGAAGGAGCGGGGCGATCTCCTGTCGCTCTTTCACTGCTCCTCTTCGCCGCGCCCCAGCAGCGGCTTGTCATACTCACTCACATCGCTCTCTGTAATTACACCCTCCCACCACACCCTTCAGTCAACACATAGTCGTCGATTCTCCGCAAACAGACTGAGTCCGCAAGTAGCACCATTAACATCAGTTGCAGTCAGCCAGTCACATTTAACCACACACAACCAGCAAAGCGAAGAATCACCTCCATCTCGCAGCAGCAACTTCACAACCAGCAGGTCTGTTGTCACCAGTTCACGGATTGCTGCAGCGAGCGCGAGAGCCCTACCCGCCCGCGCAGCTCACCTCTCCGGCTGGACCCACAGGCTTCGCCCGACGGCGCTTCGCGCCATGCCCCTGCACCTAGCAACTGCACATGTACATAGCACAGCACCAAGTCATATTATGCACGCTCACGCTCACTACTTGCCCTCGACTCGACTCGCTCTTAGGCGGCAAGACCCGAGTCCGAGTCATCCCAGTGTCATCCCACGTGCCACGTGTATCTTAGGTGGTCCGTGCGTGGTCAACTCGCAGGTATATAAGCCTCGCGCCTCTGGTCGCCGGATGCCTTACCACTCTGGCCTTTATGGCTTAGATCAAGTGTAGTATCTGTTCTTAATAGTCTAACCACTATTATGGGGGCACCGCCCCCATTTCTGGTTATCTTATTTTTGCCGCCCTTGTTCCTTGGGGCTCTGCTTGCAACCCCAGGACATGATGATCTCGCCGCTGCACTGTTGGCCCGCGTCGTCGGGGGATCCACTCTCCTCTGATTCTTTCTGCCACTCATCCATCTGGTAGTGTGTTGTGTGCCATTTGGCAACTTCCACAGGTGGCAGATAAAGTCACTTGGGTGGTTTCTTCTTTTACTCGTCTTACAAGATTATATCTTCTGTAAATCATCTTACCCTTGTTTTGTGTCGTGAGGGTGAACGATGAGCAATTCGAGTTCTAATTTCATAGAAATTGGTGAGATTTATCACGTTTTTATTCGGTGTTGCAGTGCGAGTATGGAGTGGCCTTGCTTCATACCTCATTGGATAGTGATGCATATGGTTAGGTCTCGAGGAGGTGACTCATGTATGATACGCGCGCCTCGATCCATGCCTTGGCAGTGCAAGCTGTACAATGCCAGCGTTGAGTGAGCTCATCCAATATTCGTTTTGTAATCCGTTCCTTTCTCTGATGAATTTCTACCTACAATTGAATGTTTGTCTTTCTTTGACGTCGAAACTTGTTCCTCGTCCAGCGCTTAGAAAGATGCAGCAGAGAGTCAGACGCGAACTGCTTTTAAAACCTCAATAGGGCTTTGTTGATGAGGGCGAGGAGGTCGAGGCAATTGTATATAGCGAGCGGTAAGGCTCTGATATTTGTCGAACCGCGGATATCCCAGCGGAGAGGAAACGTACAGTAAGCTACTATAACTAGGAGAAAACGTCCATGAAGAGTAAAAGCAACCCATGATGTAGCTATCGGGAAGTGCGACAATAAAAGAGAAGATAAACACACCGCTCGTCAGCCACCCGCTCAGTACCATCTTCTCCGAACACGTCCTTGTGTCGCACAGGGCTCACTGCTTCATCATCGATGTGCAGCCAAGTGTCGCCGTCGCCGTCTCTGTTCATGTGAAGGACATCAACAGAATAGTGGCCGCTGCTTGCAGATTCGCCGTGATGGTAGAGCACGCCGTGGAGCTTGTAATGCGGTGCCTCTGAAGGCCGCTGAGCAGTGGGAACCATAATACCTGAAATGGAAAAATCACGAAATATTCTTAGCCTTGGCTGTCGCGAGAAAGGTGGAAAAAATCGTACCGAGTGGAATATCGAGTTCTGGTGCCAACTGGATAGACTTTCCGATCTTCGTTATACCACCCACAGCCGTGTCGTATCGGACGCGGTTAAGATGGAGGACGAGTACTGGGGGAAGTGCCTCGATGAGAACTTGCTGACTCGCGTTGCCCAAACCACTGGCAGACGCGCTAACTTCCACGGGCTGCTGTTGTGAAGCGTGTGCGAGGGCGTCTTGAGCGCTGCGTATCGAGTCATCCTGTGGTTGAGGTTAGCCACCAAGACATCTGTGCATATAGCCCGAGGAGGAAGGAAGACACGCGGACCTGGATGTCGAGATGGATTGATTTGCAGTTTTCTGTGGTGATAACGTCGGCCTTGTTTGACATATGGACATGCGAACAGAGCTTCCCCCCGAATATACGTGTGATAGGTGACACGACCGAATTGGCCTATCCGTGTCCATGTATGCTTCAATGCCCAGTTCAGCGTAGAGGGATGAGGTAATCGACGCACCAGGAACCCTTGACTTCTTCCCATCTCAGTCTGGCCTAACTGAGACTCCTCGCGCTCTTCTAATTCGAACGCGGCACCGGTAGACTGACGAGAAGAAAGTAGCGCGGACAACTCCTCGTCAAGCGCATCAAGGTATAGACAAAGGAACTCTTCCGCATCCTGCTGTTGCCCGTCCTATACACATCAAGTCAAAACATTAGTAACAGGATGAGACTACGTGAGCAACGGAACATACGAGTAAAGGTTTGAGCTGCCTCTTCTCCTTCATCGCATCATACATGTACGTTGGCTCGAACGAACCAACAACATTATTACCTTTCTTCTCTTCATCGGCCCTCAGTCTCCCACCTGTCGCCGGCTGCGACAACTGTTGCTTCGAGGGCGACTCCTCAACTAAGAATTCCTTGAAGAATCTCATCGTAGCATCCACCAAAGGTGTTGCACCACCATCAGTCTCAGGGACTCCTACGGCGTGCTGTCCTTTCAGATCGCGCAGTTCCTTGAATAGGTTCCAGAACGGAGGGGAATATACAAGAAGCTGCAAGACAGCATTCGCGAAGCATACATTGCTGGTATTCACAATTCCACGAGGACGTAGGCGGGAAAGCGTGAGACTGGCAGTTGGACGAGAGGTGGGGATGGAAGAACCGATAGAGGAGGGAGCAAAGTGCGAGGGATTTGAGACAGAGGCAACACCTAGATCGTAAGATTCCGACGGGATGTTTGGTAGGGATGTCGGGATTGGAGCCAGTGTAGGTGCATTTGTGGATGCAGTAGTCCCTGGTTCTGCACTTGGTGAAACAATATCCGAGTCTTGATGTTCGCCTCCTTCCAGAGGATGAGACAACTTGGTGTTCGAGGTGATGTCTTGCGGCACGGCAACCACAACAGCCGTGGGCGATGCACCGGATGGAGGGGAGCTGGAATGAGCTGGGTTGGTCGGTGAAGTCAAGTCAGGGCCGTGAGAGGTTGCTCCAAATTCGCTGGTCGTGGGTTGGACGATGCTATTTACTTGCTCGGGTTGTCCGTCGGTTGACGGGGGAGACGAGACATCGGGTGGTAGGTGGGGGTGATGGTTAGCGATGTTACAGAATGGATACGACGACGGCTCATATAAGATGGGGTTTAAGACGGAGGTGGAAAGAGAGACTGCAGTCGGGGCAGCATCGGTGCCTTGATGTAACGCGATGTAAAGATGGCGGATCCATCTAAGAATATTGACAGGATCGCTGTAACGTCCGTGGTTCCTTGCTGTTTGAACAAGCTCGTTCCATAAGGTACAGAAGCCATGCTGCAATCTCGGATCGGTATCGCGTATGTCGAATTTGGAAAGCGTCGCCAAAACGTCCGGATTATAGTTATCAGAACGAGAGTATTGGCGAGTAACGTGAATCAAGATTGCAAGTAACACATTATCGCCTCCAAGAGCGATGTTATCCCAAAGGTCTCGCTCCGGTAGGCCAAATTCTCGGGCAGCGAGCGTAACCCAACTGTCGTTTCGTTCCCGCTCACTGACAAGGATCCCTGCAACAATTGCATGCGCCAACAGACGAGTATGAGTATCATTGTTTATTGGCCAACGTGCAATAATGAGTCCTGTCTCAACGGTTTGTGGCCCTTCATGCCGAAGCGTGTACAAAATATGTTCAAGGATGACTCGGAACCGTGACCGAATAGGGGTGTTGCGCATTAATTCGTTTATTGCACCAACGGAGATGTCAAACCGACGAAGTTTCTCCGATTCGTCGACCGAATTAGATGTCCAAGTACGGCGTATGAATCCAAGAAATCCGTTTCTGAATTTATCGGCAAGTTCCTTGGGAAAAACTCCTTCGATATTAATATTGATGAGCTTTGAGTTGAAGAAACCAGGGATGGCCTCGAAGAAACTCTTCAATGAGTCATCGTCGCCTAGAGCACTGATCGTCCAGTCCAAGATCTGCAGATCGATCTTCGATGACTGTTCCGACGCCATTTCCTTGGCTGCCGTCTCCACATCTCGTAACATCCGACGACGATAATACACCCTCAAGTCATCAATACGGTCAACTACCGAGTCCATGCGGCGGTTATGAAAAGGAACAAAATAACAAAAAAAGAAACAGAAACCGATGACGAATAGGAAAAAAAATGCGGTTACATATGCCACCGTGGCATGCAGAAACCAGGATGGTGTAGAGAGCGGTGAGTTGTACGGGCTATCCTGCCGGATTAATGGCAGCAGTGTAATCATTCCATACACGAAACAAAAAAGCCCGATCCACGAAACCACGTAGCAGAATACTTCATGGTTGACATTAAACAGAAAAATGGCCAGCCCACCAAAGAAAAGGAACAGCGAGAGATGCAGTAATGTTGGCAGCCCTTCAACAGCCCACGGAATATGCATCTTATCCACGCCCCCAGCAAAGAATGCACGCATTCGCGCTCGCTTTTCCGGACTGCATCGCGCAGGCTGAGCTCGATAGAGATATCGACGTGCCCATTGTTGTAACGACGTGGCCCACAAAGCACAGCTAACGCTCATCACGAGGCTCAAGAACCAGAGAGTATTCACCCAGACGGCATTTCTCGAAGGAGAGAATAAGGGCGGTGTGACGACAGGGGGAGGGTTGGATGAGCGTGTTACGTTTGGGTCTGCGAGAATCTGATACATTTTGCCGAGGTAGAATGCGGAGATATCCTGGCTGTTTGGCCTGAGGTCCTGGACGGTAACAGCAAGAAGGGCGGCGACTGAGGCAGAGAATAGACCCGTCTATAGTATTCCGGTTCATATACAATGATAGACGAATAGCGACACGAGGACTCACAAAAATGAGAATCCCATCGGCGTCCTTTTGCCAACGCTCGACCATCTTGTTGTCCTCTTCCTCTGCGGCCTTGGAGTATATTGTGAAGAGCGGCCCTGAGCTGTCCCCGAAATTGGATTCTCCTTGCGATGGCTGGTTAATTGTCGTCGTAGGATGGTCGCGATGGTCATCTACTATACATAGTTTGAGCATTTAGTGGAGACAGGTCGAATCGATGGGTGACACACCTGGTCCGCCCGGTGCGCCACCCGCCTCCGGATCGGGGAGAGCAGTTTGAGACATTTAAAGGTCGACAAGGCGGCTGAAGGGGATATGTGCTTGAGCCTTGATAAACGAGGTTGAAGTTGTCGAGAACGCTAAAGAATTGGAAGAGGGTTGACAGGAGACGAGGTTCAATGAAAATTGTGGATATCTGAATATGTGGGGGATTTGTATACGGAGTGTATATAAGTCCTGGAAAGACTTGAATGGGCACCTTATGAAGGCTACTGCCGCATGGAGGACATGAGGCTGCCATTGACAGGAATGTTTGTCATTTGATGTTGAACGTTGAACGTTGAACCCTGCCTTCCTGGTCTGACGGCGCTTACATCTGGCAGTCAGATGCAAAATCGATAAAGGCTTCCTGACGTTCCTGTGCTGGCTCATTGTAATACAGCAGTACGGCTCACAGCAGAGAATATTAAGACTCTTACCTTGAGTTGCTACACACTTCTATTAGCACGCGCAAGTCACCACCGTACTATTGTTGTTTAGTCCGAGTCGTGTTCGTGTGCGTGTCGTTTCGATCACAAATTTTATTTATCCTTGTATGGATGACGGCGCCACCGCTTCCCTCATTTCGGCGGCCAATGGCGCCACGTGGTCCAGGAATTGCAAATGGGCGTGAGAAGTCAGATTTTCTACCTCCTTCATCTCCCGCTCAGAACCAAAACCGAAGCACCGGAGCCGACGACGACGACCAACCAGTGACCTAGTGACCTCCCGACTCCCGAGGCACCACACACTGGCCGTATCCCAGTCAAGATTCCTTGGTTCCCTCTCCGCGTTAGCACAAAGCTCTGGAGAACCATCCGCACAATCGCACAATTGCGGCACCATACCCTCCGGTGGAAAACACCCATGTTGCTATGGCATCCCACCTTCCGCGTCTGTCAAAGTACTGTACGTGGGTTAAGGGCGCTCTTGTGAGTCACGATTAGATTCAAGTTGCAGAGAAGTGATTAAAAGCATCAATTAGATCCATCGTTTCTCATTAATATTATAACGAAGCGCATAAAAACGCAACCCATTCCATTTTTCCATGCCACGGAAACGGAAATATATAAAGGCAAAGGATCTCCTCCGAGAAAAACCAAGAATCAAGTTGGTAGATTGGGAGACTCGGGTGTACTCTGGAGGAAGAACCAGAGAGGTCCCAGTAGAAATTGTAAGTGCATTCCGAATTTCTCCGGGTCACAATTGAATGAGAAAACGTCAGGCGCGTCAGGGCTGGCACCAATCGTACCAATCTTCCATACCGCCCCAGCATCCAATTTCGCTCGTCCTCCCTCCATCCCTATATCTAGGATCGCGCTCAGTACCACCGACCATACAATTCCTCAAATCATATTCCATAACCGACGTGCTAAGCATCAGCGCCAAACACTCCGCGGCGCAAGGAAGAAGATTCCGAGTCGACGGTGTGACATTTCATCGTCTCTCCATCAACGACTCGACTTCCTCCATCTCAAAGATCGCCGGTACTGCATGCAACATCATCGATAGCAAAGGCCTCATCATCATCTAAGAAGGGTGGCTGTAACGGTAGAATCTTACTGTGCATTCCTGTGCCGTGTTCTCGCGTTCTCCAATAGTCATCGCAGCCTATCTGATAAAGCGCAAGGGGATGACGCTGAAAGCTGCCCTGGGACAGATCATTCGGGCGCGGCCACAAGTATCGCCGAACGCTCGGTTATCCCTCAAACTCTGATAACTGCTTCAGAAACTTCACGTACGCTCCTGCGTGTTGCCGTGCGTGCCAGTGCATCGACGAATGCTTCCGATATGGGAAGGCAGGCAGGAATCAGATATCCTGCGCTTGGTAATAAACGTGCAGAGCTGATATACTCCAGTTGTTATGTTCCGCGTCCCTCCAAAGTACACCTTACAGAACTAGGTGGATGTCATAGTACCTTCTACCAGTGGGTAAATTGAAATCTCGAAAAGAACTCTGGGGCTTTATTGATGAGGATATGCAGTGAGGATGAGAGAGTCCAGGCATATTGTGAGCGCTAAGGCTCGGATATTTGTCGAAACATGGCCATCTACAGCGGATATCCCAACGGAGGACAAACACACATTAAGCTACTATTACAAAGAGAAAGCGTCCTTGACGAGTAAAAGCAACTCATGATGTAGCTATCCGGGATGTGCGACAATAAAAAAGAAGATAAGCACACCCCTCGTCAGCCGCCCGCTCAGTAACATGCTCCCCGAAAAGGTCCTCATGTCGCATAGGGCTTACAGTTTCATTATCGATGTGCAGCCAAGTGTCGCCGTCTTTTTTCAGGTGAAGAACATCGACAGTATAGTGCCCGCTGCCTGCAGATTCGCCGTGATGGTAGAGCACCCCGTGGAGCTTGTAACGCGGCGGCTCTGATGGTCGTTGAGCAGTGGGGACCATAATATCTGAAATGACAAATTACGAAGTATTCTTAGCCTCGGCCGGGCTGTTGCGAGAAAGGTGGAAAAAAAATCGTACCGGGTGGGATTTCGAGGTCTGGTGCCAACTGGATAGACTTTCCGATCTTCGTTATACCGCCCACAGCCGCGTCGTATTGGACGCGATTGAGATGGATGACGAGAACTGGAGGAAGCGTCTCGATGAGAACTTGCTGAATTGCATTGCCCAAACTAGACGCGCTAACTTGCACAGACTGCGGTTGTGAGATGTGTGCGAGGGCGTCTTGAACAGTGTGTATCGAGTCGTCCTGTGGGTAGAATCTTGAGATTAGTCACGGGACACCCATGCGGATAGCATGGGGAGAAAATGAGAGACACGGACCTGGATATCGAGATACAGCGATCTCCAGTCTTCTTTGGTGACAATGTCGGGCTTGTTTGATGTGCAGACATGCGAACAGAACTTCCCCACGAACATACGCGTGATATGAGATTCAACGTAATTGACCTGTTCATGTCCGCGTATTCTTCAATGCCCAGTTCAGTGTAAAGGGATGAGGTAATTGACGCACCAGGAAGCCTTGACTTCTTCCCATCTCAGTCTGGCCTGACTGAGACACCTCGCGCTCTTCTACTTCGAGCGGAGCACCGGCAGACTGACGAGAAGAAACTAGCACGGACAACTCTTCGTCAAGCGCGTCAAGATATAGGCAAAGAAACTCTTCCGCATCCTGCTGTTGGCCGTCCTATACACATCAAGTCAACACATATTAGTAGCAGGATGAGACTACGTAAGCGCGGGGACGTACAAACAAAGGTTTGAGCGTCCTCTTCTCTTTCATCGTATCATACATGTACGTTGGATCAAATGAATCAACAATGTTATTACCTTTCTTCTCTTCATCGGCCCTCAGTGTCCCACCTGCTGCCGGCTGCGACAGCTGCCGCTTCGAGGGCGGCTCCTCCTCAACCAAGAATTCCTTGAAGAATCTGACGGTAGCATCCACCAGTGGTGTTGTACCACCATCAGTCTCAGGGACTCCTACTCCGCGCTGCCCTTTCAGATCGCACAATTCCTCGAACAGGTTCCAGAACGAAGGGGAATATATAAGCAGCTGCAAGACAGCATTCGCGAAGCATACATTGCTGGTATTCACGAGCCCACGAGGACGTATGGGTGGAAGCGTAACACTGCCAGTTGGACGAGATGTGGGGATGGAGGGGAGAGCAAAGTGCGAGGAATTTGAGTTCGGGGCGGCACCTGCATCGTAAACTACCGACGGTGTGTTCAGTGGGGGCGTTGGGATTGGTACCGGTATAGGTGTAGGTGCATGTGTGGACGCTGGTGCAACAATATCGGAGTCCTGACGCTCGCTTCCTTCTGACAACTTCGTGGTCCAGGTGACGTCTTGCGGCGCAGTGGGCACAATGGCCGTGGGTGATGGACCAGATGGAGGAGAGCTGGGATGAGCTGGGTGGATCGGTGGAGTCATGTCGTGGTCGTGAGAGGTCGGTCCGATTTCGCTGGTCGTCGGTTGGATGACGTCA
>QLOU01009452.1:8624-29342 GCA_003313715.1 Russula abietina
ATTTCTCCAGGAAGGAAGTAGTTGCGCACGACAACTCAGAAACTCAGACTATGACGTTCGTTCCATACAAGTACAGTACACGCGTGTTGGACTCAGTGGAGGTTCTCCTTGATACGGACAATGCAGCATGTCTCGGTGATTGAAAGCTAAAGGCAGACCTAACTGATCATGATAGTCGGCCGTCTAAAATACACGCGGGGAAATACAGTAGATTTTCCAAGATTTATCTACAGTGCTTATCAACACGTGACAAACTATTCTTCCACATCATTCATGAACATTTGATAGTAGACCCACCCCTAATAATGAGGCATAGATGACGGGACGCTTTCATGGTCGAATGCGGCATTGATTGCACCGAGCACGATTTTGATGATAAGATCTGCGCGGAGTGACGGCTCTGCTTGACTGAAGAGGGTCGTATCCACCATGTCCTGATAAAAAGTGCAATTAATTTCCATCAGGATGAAGACCTGTTGCGGTTACTAACACGAACGCCGTGGTCAGGCCCAAGTTGGTCATCTAATTCTTTCAACGACTCTGTGGCGTCAGGATCATCACCTATCTGAACGAACTGGATGCCGAGTTGGCGCAGGGGAACGTTCTTTACGTCCAAGCGACGAGCGAACTCGACGATGACGGACCTGGGGTCGTCGGCTGAAACCAGAGTTGGCTAATGTTCAAGGTCACTCAGTTCATCAAGCGACTCACTGGGGACACCATCCGTGATGACGAGGATGCTAATTGGCTTGTGAGGGAGAGAGGGATTCTCGATCCTTGGGACGTAAACATCCAGGATCTGCCTCAATTTGTAGCCTGTGGGCGTCTGGCCTGCAGTGGTGTGAGCAACGAAATTGAAAAATGTCGCACGTAATAACCTTCTGGGACTATGTCATTGAAGAAGTCAAAAACTTCTCCTTCAGTCTGTCGAAAATAAGTTCCTTCGACAGTGGAAGAGGGCCAGCTACGTACTCGAAGATCAAGTCGGTATTTAGGGCTGTTGAGGCAGTATATATCTAGACCCTCTCCCCCTTTTATGCGAGACAATTCAGCAACACCGGCTAGAGCATCGCGAGCTTCAATCCACAGCTTTCCATCCATCTAATGCAGCGTAAGGGTGTTGGGTAGCTCCTTCGATGAAAGTAGCGCAAACTTACCGAGTCGGAGTCGTCGATAACTACGACGAGCTTGAAATCACTGCGACAAAAATAAGAGACAATGTTGAATAGAGGCTGAATGCATCTCACGCGAGGGTCAGTTGCTGCCCGGGTGGGGGACGTGGGTCACAAGGAATAGCGGGCTGGTCGAGGGGCCGGGGAAGGGATTGATACACCCAGCGTGTCGGTAAATTAGCCTCGACAAGCACCTCGTAGGTATCAACCTGAACGTAACATTTGAGCGCGGTATTCGTGAAAGGAGAAAAGCACTGACATCACGTTCTTTGCCGTGGTACGAGATACACGCACCAAGTCTGAGATGCCGACCTGCCTTTCCGAGTTCTACGAATACTTAGGAACCCAAATCCTTGCAATGGCCCAATCAGGTAAAATGTCAAACTCACCCAATGAACCCTAGAAACTAGCAAGTCAGGTTAGGTCACAGCATAGGTAAGGACAAATATGACCTCGTAAAATACTCGGGCAATATGCCACGGCCCCCTGCGGTCTACACCCCCGACTATTGCATTTGGAGGGATGGCGTGACCCTCTACATATACCTACGTGGTACGTAAGTTGCATAGGGGGGAGAAGAGCCAAAAAAAAAAAGTACCCAAGCAACCGGAGAAGGGAACCCGTTACGCTGGTAGTCGGCAGTGGTTGCCTGTGCTTCCGCTTTCCACTGCAAAAACGTCTTAAAGGTCCTCTGAACTGGCAAGGGTGATTCAGGTGCCTGGGGAAATGACCCCGAGGCCGGCTTCACAATTTGTGCCGGAGATTCAGGACGCGGAGAATGTGATCTTCCTGAGAACCTTGTAGCTGGCATCGGAAGAGGTTGCAAAGGGGAAGCACTTGATGCGGGGCCAGCATATACGTCGGTGGAATATAGGTTCAACTTTTCCATCAGGATCGATGGTGGCCGCTGGTGGGTTTCTGGAGTGGAGCTACGTTGGGCTCCTGAGAAGGGAGTAGATGGTGAGGGATATGGGGGATAGTAAGACGCCATGCTAGTGCTGGTGATAGTGGCGAGGTAGGGGGATTCTTATAGCTCCCTGCGATCGACCAAAAATCCCATTATCGCGAGTCAGTATGTAGCAGCTGATGAGAACTTAGATGCAACGAGGCAAACCAGTCTCACGAATGTATATGTTGACAAAGCAGTTTCGTCCAATGAGGGAGAAGTTGCGAAAAACGTTGTTTGGAGCCTTCATGATTCCAACTGCTTTCGTGCAATCAGGATAATCAAGAAGTCATCACTGTGGAAGTGTGCCTTTGTGTATCTAACATGAAGTTCGAATAGATTTGTGGCATGGGAGCCTGCTAAGGAAGCCAATGCCTCGCACGATGGCCACGCAATCACAGCCCATCCTGGTTATTCGAAAACGCAGTGGAAGTAGAAGTTGTCAACGTGACTGGTCAATCAGTCGAGATCCGTCCGGAAGTATCCGGAAGTAATCGCATCTCTGTCTGTATAGTTATTCTCGGCAACGTCCGGGTGGCTGACATCGTCAAACAGTCGACAAAATCCAATCCGTTTCCGCCAAACAAGTATTCAAGACTGTCAAGATGGTCAAAGGTGACTATTTTCATCTCTTTTCTATCGTCTTATACGTTCTCACTGTTTCTTCGAGTCTACAAGCCGGGAAAAGTACACATTTATGCTATGTTCCTTGACCATGCAATTAATGGAGAGTCGCTTAGGTTGCTATCGTCCTCCAAGGCCGCCAGGCTGGCAAAAAGGTCGTTGTCATAAAGCAACTCGATGATGGTACCAAAGAGCGCCCGTATCCTCATGCCATCGTTGCTGGCATCGAGCGCTATCCTAAGAAAGTGACTAGACGCATGGGGGCAAAGAAGCTTGCGAGGAGGAAGAAAGTAAAACCCTTCATCAAGGTTTGTTACTTATATCCTCACGGATTATCCGTCGCACACACGTTGACATCCCCAAGGTGGTGAACTACTCCCACATGTTTCCCACCAGATACTCGGTCGAGCTGGAGGGTCTAAAGGGTATTCTATCCGCAGAATCCTTCAAGGAGGTTTCACAACGAGAGGATTCAAAGAAGCAGGTCAAGAAATTGTTAGAAGAGCGCTATTCAGGCGGGAAAAACAAGTGGTTCTTCCAACCGCTCCGGGTATGTGGTCATTACTTGCGCACTTTACACTCACACCAATGAACTTTATAGTTTTGATTTCTTCTCTTGCTGTGTTCCGGTGTCTAGAAAAGCCACGTGTATGCCTCGCATGTCACCTATAATATATGCCCTGCATCGCACTCCTAACAACACTAGAGCCACTTCGTCTTTTTCCCTGTAAGCTAAACATCTATTTTCGAGATAACCGGGCCTCTACAACCGGCCGCACTGGAATGCTTTCCATCGCACCGTTCTTTTCTACACACATTCCGGCTGCCTAGAATTTGTGTTGTGTTGAGATGGTTCGCTCGGGTGTAGCAGACATACCTGTACACAAAATCGGAGAAGTTCAACCGCCTCATCCTTAGAAAGTTGGTTACTCTTGGACTCCATCAAGCCAGCGACGAAGTAACCAGTAAAGCAGTCACCAGCGCCAGTTGTGTCTCGGACGTTGCCTTCTAGCCCCGCTGCAGGGAAGTAGAATATTTCCTTCAAGCCGGGTATTGATGCCAGGACGCCCAGTGCACCTAAAGTACACACGACGCCTGTGGTGACAAGTCGCTCACTATGGCGCAGCTTACTTAATGTCGAGAAGGCAAGCCTTAAATTGTTGTCGTGTGGCCAGTCAACAGGGTACCCCTCTTCGACTTTATGGTTTCCAGGATTCCCGCCAATCATACGAAGAAGACCTTCAGCTTCACCCTCGTTGACGATCAACCACGAAAGGGCCGCCCAAGGGAATGCGTGCAGCTCTGCATCTGTGGGCATGGGCGATGGGTTGAATACTGTCACGATACCTCGTACATGTGCGTATTCGAGGTATACGAGCGTACTAGCCCAAGGAATTTCGTTTTGTAGAAGGAGATGTGAGATTCCAATAAGGTGTCGTTCGACATCACTCTGTGTTGGAGGATCGGGGAGAACAAAGTTTGCTCCCTTGTGTAAGACTGAGTGGATGGGGTGTAAGCATGTAGGTACCGGTGAATAGCTGATGGATGTGACAATATGAAGTAGGCGTAGACACGTACTGATGCAATTTTCGCCTTGCGGAGTAAGTTGAATGATGGCGCGGCCAGTGACCTCCTACGACAACAGATGATACAACTCAGCGCCAGGGCATGATCATCTGGATATCATATGCGCCGAGGAAAGACTGGAGCATATCGTACCTGTACAACGGAGATAGTTGAGGTCGACACACCATAGCCCTCTAGATCACGAACGAGCCATGCTCCATCCTCTCCAACCGCGCCGACGAGGCTCACAGGCCCGCCTGCACGGGCGACCGCTGCAGCTTGATTGGCGCCTTTTCCGCCAGCGCGACGTTCGAATTTCGTAGACGAGATTGTCTGTCCTGGACGAACGACGTCTTGGACTAGAGACAGGCGTCATCGTTATTGAGGAAACACGCGAGCTCTCTTTGAGTTGACGGGCGCGTCGTACCATAGAAAAATTCATCGATGTCTGGTGGGTCATCTCTTAGTAGAAGGCGGAGAAAGAGATAGGGCATGTGCTGACTGAGCGATCCACGTACTAAGCAGCGTCGGGGTGGATTGGACATGTGAATCTGTAGATTTGACGATTGTATTGTAGGCGTGTATGCGTCGTGTTACGATGCAGAGTACTGACTGTGCAGGATGATGATTTAGAGTAGTGTGTCAGTGTCAACAATGGGCGCCAGTCAACGATCGAATTTCGTCCGCCTTTGCTCGACGCGTCGACTGTGCTCGTCACTCACCTTCCACTCAACAGTGGGGCTCATTGTCTATCGGAACATATCTGGGGCATATTCTCTCTATATCTTCCCCCTCCGGGCAGGCTCCACTTTCGCGTACGAGTTCTCACATCACAACGTTGAAAACAACTAAACAACAAAGGGAATCACGAATCAACACGGTGACACATCCTGTTGTCGAAAACAATACCACAGTACAAAAACACGCTTATTGAACTCAAATGACAAGCTTTGGTGGAGGTGGAGGCATCTTTGGGGGTTCGAGCGGGACCCCACAACAACAGCCTGGCCAGAGCGGAGGGCTTTTCGGTGGTTTGGGCTCGTCATCGACGTCGACGAATACTGGAACGGGTACGGGTACACAGGGCACGCAGCCTACGTTGTTTGGCTCCCAGCCAAGTACGGCACCAGGCCAGAACACAGGCACGGGTCCCTTCGGTGGCAGTGGCAATACCGGAACCCAACCAACCAGCGGTGGCCTCTTTGGCAGCAGCAGTAACGCTGCCACTGGCGCGCAGCCAAATCAGGCGACCGGCGGGAGCCTTTTCGGCGGCGGCGGTAGCGGGGCGACGCCACAAAATCAACCACAGACCGGGGGCGGCGGGGGCCTTTTCGGCAATACAACGTCAAACCAACCTCAACCGCAGACTGGTGGAGGTGGCGGCGGGGGCCTTTTTGGTGGCGGCGGCAGCGCTACAACGAACCAGCCGCAACAGACGGGTGGTGGTCTCTTTGGGGGCGGTGGCGGAACGACTACGACGGGGATGCAGGGTCAACCACCACAACAGACGGGTGGTGGATTGTTTGGGAACACCGCGACGACGACCGGGCAGACGAGTGGCACAGGGACACAACCTGCAACGCAGGGTGGCCTTTTTGGTTCTGGTGCCTCCGTCGGTCAGGGTCAAGGAACGTTTGGGACGGGGACGACAGGTCTTTTCGGCGGACAACAACAACCGCAGCAACAGACGACGTCGGGTGGGCTATTCGGAAACACGGGGGCGAGCACTACCACATCACAGCCAGGCGGTCTATTCGGGAGTAGGCCAACGCAGCAGCAACCTACGACTGGCGGTGGATTATTCGGTAGTTCTACGGGAACAACTCAACAGCCGCAACCTGCGGCAGGCGGTGGACTCTTTGGGAGTTCCACTGCTCAACCGCAGCCCACTACGGGCGGTGGGTTATTTGGGAGCTCTACAGCCCAACAGCAACCTGCTACGAGCGGCGGATTGTTTGGGAGTTCCGCCCAACAACAACCGGCCACGGGTGGCGGATTATTTGGAACTTCTACAGGTCAACAACAACAAACCGCTACGGGAGGTGGATTGTTCGGGAGTTCTACTTCCCAACAGCAGCCTGCTACGGGCGGTGGGTTGTTTGGAAGCACGACCACACAGCAGCCGGCCACAGGCGGTGGTGGAGGCCTCTTTGCTTCCTCTACAACACAGCCGGCCCAACAGTCTGGATCGGGCACTCTTTTTGGTTCGTCAACAACGCCAGGCACAAGTTTATTTGGGAGCGTCGGCGCAGGAACACTGGGCACTGCTGCACCCTCAAATCTCTTTGGTGGGCAGGTGAGACAACCCCAATCATCTGGGCTGCTCAGTGGCAGCACACTAAGCACGGGCGGCCTGTTCTCGACAAAGACATCTGTTGCGCCCGCCCAAAATCAAGCAGATTCTCAAGTGCAATTCGCACAACTCCAACAACGAATAGAAGCTATCGTCGGCGCTTGGAACCCCACCTCTCCCCTCAATCGCTTTCAGGTAAAGGTCGATTTAATGTTCTTACATTTGAACATCGTTGACACAGCTACAGCATTATTTCTACAACCTCGTCGACCCTTCACAGGTGCACTTGTATGGTCGGCCTGCCAACGCGACAGACGAGTCTCTATGGCAGAAAGCCGTTCGTGAGAACCCAGACCCGGCATGGTATGTCACGGGTCAATTAGTTGTGCCTGGTGCTTACGCCGTATTTGAAACGCACAAGTCTTGTCCCTGTATTGGCGACCAGCTTTGATGACTTGCAGAAGCGAATAGAAGCGCAAACGCAGCAGGCAACTGGGCATCAAGAAAAGCTGAAAGAAGTTCGTGCACGGATCGAGAAGCTCTCTGAGAGACATGTTCTGGCGAACGCGCCACGTTTGCAGAAGTTGGCGAGCGCGCAAATTCAACTGTGCCACCGGTTGCTGCGGCTGGTGCAGCATCTGCACTTACTGATTCCTGCGCTGCGTTCTTCGTCGATTCGACCAGAGGAAGAGGCTCTGCGGGCTGCGTTGGAGGAGATCGACGGTGAGATACGGCGGCCAGGAGGGATGGGAAGGATCGTGGGGAAATTGAATGAACTGTGGGCGTTGGTTGGGGCTGTGAACGCCATGCGGGGTGCCAACTCAAAGGGAAGCACAGATGGGGTTGAGTGGGCCGTGGTAGATGAGGATGGCCTAAACCAGATCGTACAGGTGCGCGCCATGCCACCGGCCCGATCGGGTGAAACTCTGCTGACTAATCGTTCCCCCTCGACCAGATTCTGGGGGATGAACAGGCTGGATTAACGCATCTGACGAAGATATTGCAGAGGGACCTGAGAGATATTGGGGTGATATACGGGGAGGAGACGGCAGAGGAAGCACGGCCTTTGGACCTGCTGACCCATTGAGGGGGAATAGGCCACTTTACTTTACCGTAAGCGTTGAATAGGCCGCGGGTCGTTCCGTGTCCAGTTTAAGCTCAAAGCTCGGGCTTCTGCCTCTGCCTGCGCTGCCCCTCTGTTTCCCTTTCTTTCTCTCCCACCTTGACGTCCTCCAATGCGTGTCAGGACTCTCGAAATACGCTGGCATGACAGTAAACCCATCTCATCTTGTGACTTTCAACCCGTCTTCTTTAAGAAGGCGCGCCCTCTCCACGACAAAGCCTTCGCCGGCCAGTCCTATCGTCTGGCGACAGGCGGAGAGGACAATCATGTTCGCGTCCGTATCACGTCCTTCCGTCCCACTGGGGCCCTAGTACTGAATCATTCGAAAGCTCTGGATGGTCTATCCGAATATAACCCCTCCCGCTCTCGTCGAGGCCGCCGCGAATGATGCGGCAAATCCACCAGTGCCCCGGCCTCCCAGAGTCGAGTACCTCGCGACTCTCAGCAGGCACTCGGCCCCGGTGAACGTTGTTCGCTTTAGTCCAAATGGTGCGGTCCCACGTCCCTATCACTACGCGTCATTACCCCATATTTATGTCCGCGGTCGGTATCAGGTGAACTGATCGCATCAGCTGGTGACGGTGTGCATTCCCACTCCTCGCATCATCTATCTATCGTGTTTGTCTGACAGCGAGTTTAACAGATGGGATGATCATCATATGGGTGCAGTCAAACTCGCCCTCTCAGACAGCCGCGTACGGCAGCGACCTCAGTTCGGACGACATGCAGTTTGAGAAGGAGTATTGGAAACCGCGTACCACTTTCCGGTACGTATTTCTGAATGCACACTTCCACTGTTTGAGTGCTGACGGCCAGCTCTAGTTGTACAACTATGCAAGTTTATGACCTTGCCTGGAGTCCAACTGGGGAGTACATCATTGCGGGAAGCACAGACAACGTCGCCAGGATCTTCTTGGCGTCCGAGGGTAATCACATCACTCTCAGCCGATGTTGACCGTACTCATGATTCCTAGGTAAATGCGTTTCCGAGATTGCCGAGCATAACCATTACGTGCAAGGCGTTGCTTGGGATCCGCTCAACGAGTATATTGCCACCCAGAGCAGTGACCGCTCTATGCATGTCTACAGCGTCTCTACCAAATCAGGCTCCTTCGATGTCCACGCTGTGGGCAAAAACTCACGCATCGCGCATCAACATACACGAACCCCAAGTTCACACAGTCGGTCGAGAATGTTCCGTCGTGAATCCACTGCGAGTGACACTGAATCGGTTACTACCACCCTAAGCGAGCAGATCAAGGAAGAAGGCTTCTCATCTTCCCTTTTTGGTAGCTCACAGCTCCAGAATGTGCCACTCACTCCTGCGACCTCCATACCTAGTACCCCTTCTCAGGCGATGTTCCCTCCGCCACCCATGGAAAGACCGTCTTCGCGACGGTCGTCCTTCAGCGGTTCTAACGCACCCAGTTCTCCGGCGCTTCACTCACGTTATGCGCGCTCTCCTTCACCTCTACCGACATTACCTGCCATTCGCACTGCCGTTTCTACCCCGTCTACTTGGAATCATGTTAGGTTATACGGGGATGAGGGTTTCACCAACTTCTTTCGGCGCTTGACTTTCAGCCCTGATGGAGGTCTTCTGATGACTCCCGCAGGGCAATTCGAAGATCCGTCAGTCCTCCCTGGTACATCCCGTGCGACTTCTGGAAACAAAATGGAAGAGGCACGTGGACGGAAAGGGCATCCAGACGCCGCCAATTCGAACTCCGGGTCGTCTGTCTATATATACTCGCGTGCCAACTTTGCGCGGCCACCAGTTGCGCAGCTACCTGGACACAAGAAGGCAAGCGTGGCCGTCAGGTTCTCACCAATATTATATGAGTTGCGACCAGGTGTCTTTGGCTTGGATGGCCCAGCAGACACCAAGTATGTGGTGGTAGAGAAAGGTCGAGACACAGCCATCAACGTAGATGTTGGAGGCCCTCCTATCTCAGCGCCAAGCACACCTGCACTTTCAGCATCAAGTGAAACCTTGCATGTGTCGCCGTCAAAGTCGATGTTGTTGGCGCCACTTCCCCTCCTCGCAATTGTACCCCCGCTCTCGACATCCCTGACTCTGCCCTCTCCTGTGCTCTCAGCTACAGACTCCGTGCGAGCTCCGAGCCCAGCAGTATCGAAACCCTCAACGCCCGCGCCGCCCTCGAGTAGTGCGTCCGTGTTCGCACTACCCTACCGCATGTTATTTGCTGTGGCGACAATGGATGCAATCGCGATCCATGATACACAACAAGCTGGTCCGATATGTTTGCTCACGAAGCTACACTACGACGAATTCACGGACATGAGTTGGTCAGTGTTCCATCTGTCTGCCTTGCCTTTGCCGGCTGAGCTCATGCATGTGGAAAAGGTCACCTGATGGTCAGTGTTTGATGCTCTCGTCGCGTGACGGATATTGCACCATCGTTGTCTTTGATGAGATTCTCGCCGCGCACCATGTCCAACAACAGACATTGCAATTCCAGTCTATTGCGCACAATCACTCTGTTCCGTTAACATCATCGTCAACGTTGACGCCATCGACGACTCCCGCGCTGTCTACCATCTCTCTTCCACCATCGTTATCGCCTCGGATATCGTCGAAGCGACAGTTGACGCCCGCAAAAAGTGTTGTTCCGGAAGGCGACAGCCTTCCCGAATCTGGTCCCATCCCAAGCGCTCGTGAGACAACTCCCGCCACTCCCGTGGATTACGAGGAGTACGATAAAGCGCCGGCGCCAGCGCCCGAACCGCCGAAGAAGAAGCGGCGCGTTGCTCTCACACGCATAGGCGACGTCGGTTCATGAAAATATCATTTAGTCCCTTCACCCCCGTTTTGTGACGAACCTCATTGTTTCTCCGTTTTTCAAGACCATTAGTTTTACTAGTCCCATCCTCACTTATTCCCCTCGCTTCTGTCAGCCCACGAGCGTGTGTACAATAACTCCTCATGGCCCATTTTATCTTTCTGTCTACTCTATACCTTATACTTATGAGTCTGCGAATCGGCTGTCCGTAATACATCACGGTAAAGCGTGTATTCCTCAGCCCAGTCCCTGTATACATGTCCTGGTAGTCTACCATTGCCCCGTACTATCAAATTACAAACATCATATGTAAATGTCCCCGTTCCTTCGGAATTGGATTCCAATGGATGGCCACGCGCATATTTATTTGGGCCTCATGACCCGCCGATTGTTGAAACATACAGCCAAGGACAACGCCTGCCGTTGGCGGCATGGCACCAAACACACCGGTCCAATTCTCTGGGCCACCATCAATTGATGGATGCGCCGGCACTGGCACTTGATCAATTATTGCTGGGCCGCCTGGGCGGGTCTCGACTGCGACGCTGCCTGCATGTCATATTAGAATAAAAAAGGCGCCGGGACTGTCATGCTTCGGGTGAGAAACCCGAACGCCTGTACATGTGTAGTGGGTGGGAAAGAGAACGTAAAGGGATCAGCGTTAACAAAATTCTGAACGGAGGATGGTACTGTATGGTTGGCATCATATATGAATGAATGAGGGTGCAAAAGAAATTAAAACAAAAAACATAAAAAAAAGCCATGGTGATCTCATGAGTACATTAACTCGGACATGGAGTATGCATAGAACCAATTACAGTGACCGTACGACCATCAACCTTGTTCTAAAGTCCCAAATCTCCCACACGCCAAACGGAGCGCCACCCTCACTCTGTTCCTTCATGCTGCTGGGTTCTCATTTCTCTGTCAGTCATGCATGGTCTTGAAACAAAACAAAAAACAAACAAACAATTATTACAGGGTCTTTAGTAAGTAAGTTGGAATGTGGCGAAAGGGAAAAAAAAAACGAAAACGAAAACGACGACCGTGACCATTTAATCTCCGCAACGTTTTCAAAAATATGCACGGCTGGCTGGCCCTTACTATTGAGGGGAAGGAGAAAGGAAGGGGGATTGGAGAACAAGTTGGATGTGCACTGTGAGAAAAATACACCTTCGGGAATAAAGTGCAAACCAACGGGAACAGAACGCCGCAGACAGGACCCAGTGAGTACCAGCAGAAGGAGAAGCCCCGCTGTTCTGTTGATAGTGGCGATGTGACTCGAGTCGGAGGAGGACCCTTTAGATGATGAACGGTTCCCCCGTCTACTACAGTTAGGGACGGCGATAAGGCGTCGGCGGGTGGGACGAAGGAAGAAGTCATAGAACAGCGTGTACGTATGTCAGGGAAGCATGGAGCCATGGAGCATGTACTGTACATGTATGATGGTGGAGCAATGCGATTTCCTCGAGGCTATCTGCCAATGGTGCGCGAAGCCAGCGTTAAAAGGGGGTTGGATCTACTGATGTACTGATCTCAGAGTTAGGAGCTTGATGGGGTCACCTGCCCGGATCGGAAAGTAGTGCCGCGATGAGGAGTTACTGGATTTCCTCGTAGAAGAATACCCGCCGCTGCGTTCCTTGGGTAGATTTGAGGGGAAACAAAAATATTATTTTATTGAAAGTCACGAAATTGCGGAGACCCGAAGCCGTGTCCAAATATGTGGGGCCCATGGCGAGTGACGCTTGTTTGTGAATTAACGGCGGTTATTGCTTGGCGATCGCGTTAATGACGGGTGGTGCTGTATGGACCCAAGACAGTCAGACAAGACGAGGATAAACAGAAAAAAAGACCACTTGGGTGAGCCGCGTCGGAAAGCATCTAGCGCGCTTCGGGGGAATAATGTGATCGTGATCGATAAAACACGTGCCACACAGGCACAGAGAGATATTATTCTTCCAATTTCTCCAGCTCGGCGGCAGGAAGGGCACAGCAGACCGAATGAATGCTTGCCATGTCATGAATACTTACTGCCCCGGAAGTTTTCAGGATCTTCGTGGGCTTAGGGGGAAAGGGGCTTCACTGCTGGTTCGAGGGATTCCAGGGAACCAATTGCTCAATCGTAAGCAGGCAAGTAAACTTATAACCGAGATCTTTTCGCAGAGAAACGATGAACAAATCTGGTGCGAGTTATGACAAAGTCAGTTAGACGGTAAGTGAGAAGAGACATATAGGGTGGCTGCGGAGACGAGGTGCACCAAGGGAAATGGCGGATGCGTGCTAGATAAGTCGACCGGTCTGAGGTGGCCATAGACACCGAAATGAAAACCAGCAGGAAACGGTTCGTTGACGGAGTACCAACATCTCCCGGAGAAAAATACGATTCGACTTCTAGGTTTTAGAATTTTAAGTTGTAGTCAAAAGAATGAGTCTCAACTCGGTAGACTCTTTCCTGCAGGAAGACTCCGGCCATCTGGGGATATCAGCTCATCAAAGTGTGCAGATATGTATGAGGCCATTAGCGTTGTTGTATAAGTTTGCAAGTCTGCTATTGATACTGATAAGACTTATCGATATTCCCAACTGAGGTAGATTGCATGCGTGGTAAAGTTCAGTTCCTGTGGTCTGTCAGCTTCCTCCTTATCGATCAAGCGAGAAAAAAGTCGTTTGTGTCATATCAACTACGTTGAGAAGGAGATAACAGTATATCACGAGAGACCATAATCGACCTGTTATCTGATGCCTTGGGAATGAGGTTGTTTTATCACAACTCAAAATGAAGTTTAAGGAGACTCGTCGCACCTCGGAGGCGATCACACCCAAACCCTGCTGAAAGTGCCGATATCCAAGCCTCGGAATGCTACTGGATACAGAACTACAAGGCAATAATTAACTGCCAACGTTCCTCTTTCAAGATCTAACCATTGATATTGATTCTGATTTGACACCGTCATCTCACCACGAATGTCAGAACTCAGACGCAATAGCGCTAGTAAAAACTCACTAGATACAACTTGGGACGTTATCAGCTGCGGAGACGAGATAGCTTGGCGTTCAACGTATACCGTCAATAATTAAGAAGCGCTTGGCACCTACAGTCCCATGTCACCAGGACATGAGTAACGGTTGGGTTTAATGCGGGTAGATAGGTTCAGTGGCGAAGGGAAAAATTAGACAGCGAAGGGCAGGATGCCACGCCGATGTACACGTTGGCCACCCTCGTGTGTCCCACCATCATGAGACAGTTTGATCGGCACTTGCCTGGCACACAAGGCGGCGGATCGACGTGGACACAGCGCCGACTTCCTGTTAGCTAAGTGCTATTGTTTTTGCATCCGAACGCAACGACATCGTCGGTTGTGGAATCAGGGACAAGGTCATCAAGTGGTCATCAGCGTCATGGAACGGCATGGATATGCGACAATCGATAACGGGTGTTCGGCGCCAAGGTAGAAGCCGGATCCGGGGGCAGAAGTAATATTGTGCCATACTTGTAATGGAAGAGATTGAGGATAAACCTAAACTGTGGGTCATCGCCGCCAAAGTGCCGCACGAACGGAGTGCTTCATCATCTTACGGTAGACGCCGGAAGAGACCGAAAAGTGACGCCGTGACTCGGGGACAGGAAAGTGCCACAGCCGCTCGTTATTGGCAAATTCAATCCTCCGCGCTTTGAAAGCCACTGGACGGTTTGTGATGGAGAAATAGGAAGATATTAAGCGGGAATCTGGTGCGGTGCAACGCGGGCTGCCAAGACGCAAAGGCCACGCTCGTCGCCATCTCGAAACTTCGAAGAGAAATCCCCTCACAAGACAACCCGTGTGAACTCATTCTGACAGCTGCTTGTTCGACCGTGACCAAAGAAACGACCCGATAATTAGCATGTCATAAACAACCATGGGAAAGGCAAGTTGCTTCTCTATTAAATTATGGGAGTAGGTCTTCCACTCAAGGCAATATCTACCCCCTTCCAACGACGCACCTGTCGTTCCAGGTTCTCAAAGAGCAGAAGCACCTAGAGACAAAAATCTTTAGACATGAGACCTTGTACGTGATTATTCGAAACGAACCGGTGATAATATCGACAAGCTCGTTGGTAATAGCAGCCTGCCGGCCGCGATTGTACTTCATCTGCAATGAGGAGATCATGTCACTTGCATTTTTTTGCGCGTTATCCATAGCATTGCGACTGAAAAAACACTAACGGTCAAAGTGAAACAATGAAACGATATTAACAGCATACCGAGCGCTGATCTCGCAAGCGTGTCCTTCAATGAGGGCAGAATAAATGGCATTTGCAAGCGAAAACTCAGCCAAGTCCTTTGTGACGTCATCCTCCATCTCGTATGCATTGAATCCGGCTAATTGAGGTCAGACAGGTTCATCGAACTGACAATGGACCACTTCACCCACCTGCCTCCTTCAACACTTCCTCATTGGGGACTTCCACGACGGTGGGCTCGTACGATAGCGCGGAAACAAACTTGTTGTGCACAATTGCAATATCATCGTACTTGATACCAGCCTTCACAATCAAGTCCGCAACACCTGCTGCATCGGCAAAGGTCGGGATATCACGGCCAATTTGATTGAACGTGATTGTGAGATTGGAAGGAAGGGCGCGTGACAGCTGAGCCTTGGACTTGTCACCAATGACTACAACAGGAGAGTCAGTTGAGCCGCCGTTTTCCCCTGCGGTTACGGAGCGACGTGTCGCTTTCGAGACGGAAGAGTGAATGCCGCCACAAAGACCCTTGTCCGAGGATATAACGACAAAGAGTTTGCGTTGAGGCGCCTCCTCAGGTTTTATATTCTGGAAGATCTCTATAGTGCTTGCATAAGAAACCCTGCTACGCGTGAAGTACATGGCCATACCGGAGTTTGCGATTCCGTACTGCTTCCCACTCTGCATTGCACGCTGTGCCTTGGCGAGCCTGGTGGACGCAATCATTTTCATGGACTAGAACATGACAATAAATCACTATTGCGCATTGGGCTCTAGTGGATGTCAGCTTACTTTAGTGATCTTCTCGATATTCCGAACAGACTTCAACCGTAACTCAAGCTCCCGAAGGGTAGCCATATTACGCGCGCTCTGAGGCAAAGCCCCGAGAGGGGAGGGCTGCGCAACAAGACGAGCAACAGATCGCCTTGCAAGCATTTGGGGGAAGGAGGGGGATATATGCGTTGAACACGTCGCTGGCCGCGACGAGCTCTTCGGAAATTCCGTGGCTCAATTCACGCTCCGAAAGAAATATTTCGGAGATTACCATGACGAGTCGGGAGGCAAGTCACGCTAATCTACGCTGTCATGTCTCCAGAGCCGCTCTTTGATCCTTCGCTCAAAAAGCGTAGCAAGAAAAAACAAGTTGCATTCACGGAGGATCCCCTTGGGGCAGATGCAGATCCTACTGTTCCCGTACCCTCCCTCGATAACACAACTGCCAGTGGAGATGTCGTCGATCTCGGTCCCAAGACTGTGCACGAGCAGATGAAACAGAGTGAGGTAGATGTAGACGACATCGCGCTCGATCCCAAGGAGGTTAAAGAAGAAGAAGAAGACTTCAAGGCTATGTTCGGCGATTTGAAGAAAAAGAAAAAGAAAAAAGAGATCCCACTTGACCTGGTAAAGCCTACTCATTCGTCGTCCATTGTCATAGTTTACTGATGTTCGCTTCCTGCCTCAGGGTGACGATGGATCCGGCACCTCCACTCCAACGACTAGCACACCTGCCGCCGCGCTCACTATCTCGGAGGATCTCGACTTCTCTGAACTGAAAAAGAAGAAAAAGTCCACTAGGAAGAAGACCACCTTCGACTTGGAAGCTTTTGAGAAAGAATTACAAGAATCTAAGGGCAAGGACGCCAACGCAGACGACGAGGAGGACGTCCCTGATGGGGGGCACCTCAACGACATTGACGAGGCTGAGCTTGGAGATGATGTTTTCGATCGTAGTGAGGCACCAGCTGGAGTGGACCAGGGTACCGAGCCTTGGCTTGGAAGCGATCGGGACTATACCTACCAAGAACTTCTCACTCGATTCTATGCCTCTCTTCACGCTTCCAACCCATCCCTCCTTACTTCCACTGGCAAGCGGTACACTATCGCGCCACCTTCTATCCACCGGGAAGGTAACAAGAAGAGTATCTTTGCAAATATTAGCGACATTTGCAAACGGATGCATCGTCAGCCCGAACACGTCATACAATATCTGTTCGCTGAATTGGGTACAACTGGCTCAGTTGATGGATCGGGGAGATTAGTGATCAAGGGTCGTTTTCAACAGAAGCAAATTGAAAACGTGTTAAGGAGGTACATAGGTAAGTCATGACACCTTTTATGCGCGTGATTGATCTGACACTGACACTGGCGTTAGTGGAGTATGTCACATGCAAGACATGCAAGTCGCCAGACACACTCCTTACAAAGGAAAATCGCATCTTTTTCATGGCTTGCGAATCCTGTGGCTCTCGGCGGTCGGTGAACGCCGTCAAGACCGGTTTCCAGGCCCAAGTCGGCAAGCGCAGCAGAAACAGAACTGGTTAGGGGTAAAAACACGTACTGTATGACGAAGGAATGGTCTTTAGCGCACGCCTATCGCATGTTGTACATTTCTTTCACCATCATGACAGACATTAACTTGACCAGATATGATTCTAACCGTGCCGGTTTCCGGCGCGTTTAACTTCAAATTCCTTTTGCCTTGACATCGGGGTTTTTGTTCCCGCCTTGCTTTTCTGTACTAAGATGCGGAGACGCATGATCTCACCAAATCGACCAGCTGATCTTCAACTTATCCAATATATACTTCTGACTTCCCACTTTCCATCTCAGTAATTCGCTTCGGACTTTTCTTTGGTTAATCTATCCTCTATAAAGCTAGCGCGCCTTGCGGCTTCCGCCACTTTTTGATGAAAGCGCTCACGATTTCCCTCAAAAGCCAGGGTCCTTAACGAAAGACTATTCGTGGTCCTTTCGATGGCATCTTCAACTTCATCTTCGTCATTTCTCCCATACTCCACGGTGGACCCACCGACTGTGCAGGCGTTTGCTCGTACTGCACAACTAGAGCTGCTCGACTTTGTGCGGTCGATGATAGAGCAGCGACGACTACGAGATCCAATGGGGGGTCGGGCCAAAGCAGGAGATAAATTCATGGTCGAGGTCGACCAATTTGTCATTGGCCTGCGGGAGCCCCAATTCGAGAAGTGTAAGTGATTGTCTCAGGGGGGGGGAATGGAAACTCTGAGACACACCTCGGTTACTGACGTCCTCCACTCTATTCAATTCATTGCAGGTGGCTCGTATGATAGCTTCGGAGATCGCGTGTACATGAAAGCATATCGTCACAAACTGGGTGAGCAGCGCGCGACACAAGGACCCGTCCCTTCTTGCTCCGGTCCGTGGACTTAGGGGTCTTACCCAGATACCCCCCCTGAGCGCCGCCTGCTCAAGATCGTTTGGTCTTTCGAGATCGTGTGGTCCGGTGCCAAAAGAATATATCGCGTGTACGCTTACTTTCCCCTTCTTGGGAATGGGCGAGCACAAGGGCAGGAACTGATGAAGGCACTTGTCCAACTACATCCAATCAGTGCGTCTATTATTGCTATATGTATAATTGGCTGCCGACACGCTGTTAACACGCGCTTTGGAAGCGCCCCGAGTGTTAGGTCCGGGAGGCACTAACATATTATCAGGGTAATTATTCCTGTCACCATATCCGGGTTACCCGGGCACGGAGCAAACTGCCGAACTATGGGCGCTGCGGCCGCGATACGAGCATAGCCCTGATCACGATGTATCGGGTACATCGATGGATAGGTCACGTAATAGTTTTGAGAGGTCCTCTCCAGTATCTCGTTCATACACCTTTCATAGTACCGCAAAAGAACCCTCCCGTATCCCTACTTGCACATGCTTGTATATCTTATTTCTGGAAACGTATAATGAACTCGGATAAGCCTCACTTAACCACACACGCGGCAGTACTATATGGTGGAGTTGACAGCATCATGCGGGCTAACTCCAAAAAGATAAATGAACAACTCTCAGACGCGCAAAATGCAAACAACTTTTTCTCGAAGGATCGTGGATTCCGAGATTAAGTGCCTTCGACTAGAGACGTCGGCTCTGTGAAAAATGTTGAAATTCGGACGGTCAGGTTGAAAGTGGGGGGGGTGTGACACCGATTACCGCGGCCTTGCGGCGCCTCTAAACAAAGACCTTCATATGTACCGGCATTCAGGAGGGGGGTGTAAACCATAAACCAGTTCCCCTCGAACTCTTCATCCGCTCCAGTTTCGTCTCGGGTCCATATGGGGTCGGTCGGCTCTGAGTTAAATTCAAAGCCAAACGTCAGCTACCAATGTCGATTATGATGGCCGCTTCAAGCGATCGCGTCCTCTTACCGTCCATAGCCGATTTCCACTAATGACTCGAGTGAGGGAAGGCACGTCCTCTAAAAGCCCCCACACGCGATCTGTAGTGAGGGACATTTGCTTCCCGTGCGCCCCGTGTTCTACCATATCAATGAGAGTATGCAGAGTGGCGGTGCCTGCCAGCGCGGCTGAAAACGTGCCCTATGATGCGCGTCCAGTCTTAAGACATCCTAACAAAACTGGCAAGCTTACAATGGTTTCAACCGGCACAGAAATGGCAAGCTTCTCAAGCCGCTCGCACTCCATCAGGCTTTCAAGACCCTGTGAGTCAAGCCTGATGCCCATTAACCGCACGCTCCGCAAGTGCACACCATGCATCTCCACAATCTCGTCGATAAGGGCTGTGGGAAAGGACTGTCGATCTGACAGGCGTAGTGCCAGTGATGTGAGGTGTGTGAAACGCGTGAGAGATAGCAACGAAAGAATCAATGATTTTGGCACAGTCGTACTCCCTGCGTCGGACGATCCTTTACAAACAACGAGATCAACGGCGAAATGTTTGAGCGCGTTCAACGAGGTCCGTGGCAAATTACAAGCAAAGTCCTGTTACAAAGGTCAGATGACGAACAAGGTATTGGGTTGATCAGACACGAGTTGAGTCAGGAGACTACGGGAAAATGACGCAAGCATATATTTTCCGCAGGGAAAACTCACAATGCTTCATTAAACGGGCTGACAGTCACGAGATCGATCGATTCACGACTGGGAGAAACAGGGTACTCACTGGTTCCATGACGGTAAGCGCGATGCTCTCGAGGAGTGGGGTTTGTTCTGTCACTGAAAGAAAATCTACATGGGATACTCCCAAACACCCAATGACATGGAGACCCCGGAGTTTTGGAAGGTGCTTGGTGGTTTTCTGAAGAACGGTTCTATTCAAATGCTGGCTTGTCTATGATGCGGTTAGCATCCGGTAACAAGCCAGTCAACAAAAGGTCAGCTGTATGACACGTTCAAGTCACTAGCGCCCCAGTGGATTAAAGCGGCGAAATCCCCAGGGCATATCGATGGAAAGATAAAAAATCCACTACGAAGAGGTAGAATCTGCTCACGTGTATTGTCAGATGCTTCAACGTGGACTTGAGAGCTTCGGCCCATTTGGGCAGGGCGTCCATCATGGCGGAGCTTGCATTCTCGAGCGTGACGCTGTGGAGCTCTCGGAGTTGACAAACAATCTTAGTTTGTTCCTCAGTGAGGCGAGCCTCGATGCGAAGAGTGTGAAGGTGTGGCTTCAAGAAAGGCAAGAGTGGCGGCAGTGCGCTGCCAATCGTACAAGTAAAGGTTGCGAGATATTCTGCCACTTGCAAGGCAGAGACACAGTCACGAAAAAAGTGTGGGTCAGGTAACGTCAATCGCCTGACCCGAATATTGGGGATCACACGTATATCTAGGAATCGATGAGGTCAGGTACGAGTCCCTCAAGCAGCGACGCAGACCGATGTTCTGGACGTGTGCGGCCAGGTTTGGGTGTGCCTTGACAACGGCAAAGGGTGTCACTATCTTTATCAGGAGTATAAATTATCAAGGGTGTTAGATTCTCGAGACTAAGACGGGTAGCATACTCTTGGATATCTTTTGGCTTGGTTGTGATAAAAACCAAGCGAGCGATATAACCTCGGAAGTGCGCCAGCCAGAAAAGATTGGCATACTTGAGAGACAGAGGCAAGGTCTGAAGGAGGGAGGTAGGAGAATATGATTTGCAAGACATCAAAGTTGAGGCTATCGGCGGTGACCATTTCTTTCGCTCGTCG
>QLOU01009455.1:0-15680 GCA_003313715.1 Russula abietina
CTTATCTATCCGGCTGATTTTCTATCACCATAGGACTTGGAGCTTTGGTATCTCCCCTCGTTGCGACACAGTTTGCCCAGCTTCATAGATGGTCTTTCCACTACCTTGTTACACTCGCGGTCGCTACGCTGAACACGATTCTCCTGATCTGTATCTTCGAGTTAAAGACACAGGATGGCGAGTTCACGTTTCCTTACTTACCTGAAAACATGTCGAATCTCATGTTCGGCCGCGATACAGAGTGTCTTGCACAGATTGGTCAGACCTCCGAGGAGAAAGAGTTGGTTGGAGGTAGCAAGTATAAGGAAATGTTCAAACTAAAGGCTCTTCATGCCCTCGCGCTCTTCACTCTAGTTTACGTTGGCGTAGAGGTCACAATCGGCAGTAAGTCACGGTCTATGCGCTGTCGTGCTGTCTTGACGACGCGGTCCGACCATAGGTTGGGTTGTGACCTATATGATTCGTGTTCGCCACGGTGGGCCATCAACTGGGTATATATCGACAGGATTCTTTGGCGGTAAGCATGCTAAGTTATCATAAACGTCAAGTCGAATTCAAGCCGAACCTGAGGCCTAACTGTGGGTCGAATTGTTTTTCTATGGGTCAATAATAAGGTATCTCCGTGAGCAACGCCTCGATGTCTGGTGCTCAGAAGTATGTCCCCATAGATAGGCGAGCGGCTTGCGATATTCGTTTACGTGTTCCTCGCCATCGGGTTCGCTCTATTCTTGCTTTGCTTAGGATGCTTTATCGCCCGCTGATTCAATCACAACTAGTCTCGAGCTCGTGGTATGGCTCATTCCGTCTCTCATTGGTGGTGCAGTGGCTGTTTCGCTCATCGGCGTCCTGCTTGGGCCGATATACCCCATTGTGATGAACGAATCGGGGCGTATACTCCCACGCTGGCTGCTCACTGGTTGCATCGGCTGGATCGCAGGACTTGGACAGACTGGGTCTGCGGCATTGCCCTTCCTGACAGGCGCGGTCGCAAGTAGAACTGGAATCAAGAGCCTGCATCCCCTGTAAATACCTTGCTTGATCAATTCGTGTGATGCGTGCTGATGAAAGTAGGCTAATTTCAATGATGGGAGTTCTTGTTGGGCTGTGGGCTTGGGTACCGAAAGGACATCAACGCCAGGATTGATGATCATGAAGGCCCATCCTACCATCACTATTAGTAGATGGGGGGAAATACAAAAGAATGTCATTATGCGAAGAGATGATCAAAGGATCCAACTTGCGTAGCAGAGCCTCCAAATACTGTATAATGTGTACTCATTGGATGGAAAAATCTACTTTTCTTCGATTTTACGTTGCCGTTTTCGAGGTGAGCGGTTTCGTTTCGAGGAAGGTATTCTACTTCTAAGACGTTCGAGTAGAACACCAGCGCAGCGGATAAGTGCTTCTTTCTCCTCACTCTTCGCATCTGCGCACGCCGCCCACCTAATTTTCAGATTTTCATCCACGAGGTAAACATAACCGATGCGACTATTGGTCATTCCAAGTGGTTCCCGCACGTACTCCTGATGGACATGCATTATGTAAATATACAACAAATTAGGTGAGGAACTGTGAAATACGGACCATGTTCTGCCGAGAGACCAGGTATCGCGTGTGTTGATCTGATGGAATCTTGGAGCGTAGCGACGAAAGAAAAAGCTTAACGAGGATAGACTTGAGTACATTCTCTTGCAAGTTTATCTGAACGTATTGATAGAGTGGGTCATAACGATGCAGATTATTAAGCAAAGCAGTGTAAGACGCTGCATGTAACTTGAGTCGTAGCGCACGTCAATATCCCGAATAACGGTGAAACACAACAACGCACCTCAGATACTTTCGTTGTTAGCATGGCTATGACAGACACTTTGCCCGCGCAAATGTGCGTAGTTTGTGTCTTTTCTCCATTATCAAGACGACTACCAGTGATATTCGGGAAATATAAAGCTTTCTAGACAAGCATGCATACACGTGTGTTAGGTAGCATAATAATAGTCTTAGAAAACGTACGTCTTCCCGGACGAGGACGTTCGGTGCCATCCAAGTCTTCCCTCCATGTACACGAATCATATGTAGGTCGTAGAAGTACCCAGTTGACGCCTCCTTAACTCTATAGTCGCATGATCTCGTCAATGTTATTTTAAGTAGAGATGACAACGCACAGATGACGCCGCTTCTCAAGCTGCTTCTCCTGGTTTAGGAAGTCCGCACTCCTTTCTGAAAGTGTTTTAGTTTTTGTTGTTGGCACGTCCGACACACCGAGTGGTCTTCGGAGCGGGGGTATTGCAGGTGTCTCATCAGATGTTTCTCTAGTTTCTGTGAATTCTTTCACCTCTTCATTCGGTGTTCGGGTGCTGTAACATCTTCGCGATAAACGGGGTGCCGCTCGACTCGAGGTACACAAGCGACCGACAAAGGATAAGGAGAGCATATAGCGCGTCGCACGGTCGCACGGGCCGGGCAGACTCGATCAACAGCTCCATCACGTGGCCTTGGGTTATATAAGTCAGAATGCACCAATTCAGACGCACAACTCCTCTTGCTCTACAACCCCTATCATCTCGCTGCTGTGTCCTCTGAAAGTGCATTTTGACGATAAAATATGGTATGCATCCTCGTGCAAAAGTATAAAGTGTTTTTCTGACTGATAACTTCCTTAGAGTGGAAAAGGTATACCTTTGGAGGTTCGCTAGGAAACGTATGTTTTGACACGTATTCGCGTCTCAGGCAAAGCAGGAAAGTCATCCTCGGGTGGAAAAGCAAGCGCAGATGGAAAGGCACAGTCACAGTCACGTTCTGCCAAGGCTGGCCTTCAGTTCCCGGTTGGTCGTGTGCACCGTCTCCTGAAGCGAGGCAACTATGCCCAGCGTGTTGGCGCTGGTGCTCCTGGTACGTGATGACGATGCCAAGGGTTTCGTGGACAACCATGTTCATGGTGTGCCACTAGTTTATCTTGCTGCCGTCCTGGAATATTTGGCCGCCGAAATTCTCGAGTTGGCTGGTAACGCTGCCCGGGATAATAAGAAGCAACGTATTGTACCAAGGCACTTACAGCTCGCCATTCGCAACGACGAAGAGTCAGTTTGCTCTCTACTATACATCGTGACATTGTACTGACATGGCCATGTAGGCTGAACAAACTTTTGGGAGACGTGGTTATTAGCCAAGGAGGTGTTGTACCCTTCATCAATCCCGAGTTGCTGCCCAGCAAAACGAAGTGCGTTATAATTTTGTTTTTGTTGTTTTACCCTCTCTCATCTAGCACTCATTCATTAGAGTCGGCAAGAAGGAGGGTGCCAGTCAAGAAGTATAATTGCGTAATTTTCTTATCTGCCCCTTTTGCACTTGTACCGACTACCAACTGCTATTCACTGTATTCTACTTCACGTTTACGCTTCAATCTGGCAACGTAGCTCGTCTTAATCACTTGACACTGTCTGTTGATGCCGTGTGAAGCAGCCTGCGCGACACCATGACCAATACGGGTTACGCGTGCGGGCCGAATTATTCCAGATCAAGCAACGACTACTGTTACGGTCTCAGGCTTGCTGCAGTACAGTGTTGTCTGACGCATCATGAATGCAAATGCCAAAGCCAACGACTATATTTCCATTTCCTCGGGGCGATGAGCAAGTTTATTTTGAGACGATGTTGGGATGACCTAACCTTGCAGAAGGACATGCAAACCTCTGGTTAAAGATAGAGTGATTTGATCTGATCACCGACTCAGTCAGATACCTGTACCGTTTGCGATGTCCGATGTGGCACGTGTGCAAGTATGGATGGCCGGGAAAGAAAGGCATTTTGATCTTGGGTTTTGCGAATACCACGAGCCAACTGGTCTATGATCGATTCTCTGCAGCCTTATGATAAATGCGGACAACTTGAAACTCATCATGATGATGCCTATTCCCATTTCCTACTCCGAGTCGGAAGTATATATGGGCCATATTGGCTATCAGTACTGTAGTATGAAGTTGATCAATATGATGATCGAAATAACTTGAACAACCAGATCTTTCGTTTTTCTGGAGATGATGAATTCATCAACATCCATGGGAGTTCGGGAAAACTGATATGTAAAAACAACACCGCCGGTGTTCTCTAGGTGACCGATAGGGATCAGTTTCTCGCCGATACACACGGGGGCGACTCGCTTATCGATCGATCGTCATCATCCCCGTGGTGCTACTGGAATACTTAGTAAGTCAACGCACTCACTCACCGTGACTGGCACTGGCGAGACAACATTTTTTCTTATAACCATAGAATGTGTGATCTGCCTCTTATGAACCCGGTGGCAGGTTTAAAAAAACCCTAGGAAATGTCAGTACCATACTCCGAAACTCAGGCCTACTCAGGCTTGTAGTACAGTAGTATGAAAGATACCATAGGATAGGGATCTGATTGATCAGGATCCAGGGAATTCCGGCTCCTCGGTACCGTTCCACAGTTGTGAGTGTGCCTCTGGACATGAAGCATCCAATTTCAGGGGTCATAGTATTGTCCGAGTTAGTCGGCAGATGGTATAGGATCACCAAGTCTGGTTGGAACCCACGGCTATCGGACATAACTCCATGGAGAAAGGCCCTCTCAGGCTAGCTAGCGGTGCGCGCCCATGGATCAAAAGACCAAAATGGAATTAGCTGTTGTTGATGACGGCAGATATAAACCACATGATGGAACAAATATTGGATCTACGTATAACTTGGATACTGAAACCATTACGCCTAAATTTCCGAAAACCGTCGTATCTGGAGGGTGTCGCAATCTCATAACCAAATAACAAGTCGTGCTCTCTAGTGTGAAACAAGAGTCATCACACTGCCGCGTGTACTAATTAAAGCTACAAGACGGTAATTTTAAAAATTATAATTCCTGTTTCTCAACAAAGCATAATTGGTTCGTACGGAGCGGATCCGGATGCCAAAACGAACGCCTGAGTGAATGGACGATGTATTGTTGGCAAAGAGTGTACGGCTGTGCCGTTGCAATAATGTCGGGCCCGGGTATAGATACAGCTGCGTCGAAACCCTTCATAATTAGGCAAGTGTTCCGTGGATAACATTATGTGGTTGTATGGCAACGTACCTTATACTCATATCTCCAAATCGTGCTTCATCTGAAGTTCCAGGGTCCGGATCTGTTGCTCCTCTTCTGTAAGTGGAGAATAGACGCTCTCCTCATCCCCTTCCCTCCCTGGTGACACTCGGTTACCACTATCTGAACGAAGTTCCACGTCAAATTCAATTGTTTTGGTTACTGTAACCTGCACGTCTCGACCACAGGGTCTTGGCGAGGCCTGCATCCTCCGAGGCTGACGCCCACGACGCACAGCATACGAGTTCTGGTCGCTAATATCAAAGTCATCAACATCTCGAGCTGCGAAGAGTAGCAAGGAGACCTACCCCGTAATATATTGGAAGAGATCTCGATATGCCCGTGAGGATGTGATTACCCTGGAAGAATATGAATGACCACCAAATGAGAAGCAAGACGGCCAACGTACACTAGGGTGACTGTAAGTGTGATGCAAGTGCGCAAGTTAGCTGGGCCAATGGAGTAGGGACTAGAGCATACGATGTGGGTATTGGAACATCTAAAAATGTCTTGAGCAACAAGAAACCTAAAACATCAAGTATTACTTACCATATTCCAAGCATCTGTGGGATAGTACAAGACCCGATTGAACAATATTTCAAGCACGCCCTGGATAGACTCACCATTGATGTTTATAAAACCCAGTGCCTGGGTGACGAAGTGTAGTGGGTGAAATGAAGGATAGTCCGCGGTATTGCAAAGGAAAAGACATACCACCGATGGTAACTCCGTAAAAGTTGCTGCAAGAATCCAAAACAGGGCTTGAAAATATAACATGTTCCATAGATGCGTGGCATTGCGCTTGTGAAGCACGCCGAAAAACATAACCGATAGCAATACAAAATCTTCAACGAAATTAATCGTAATGCTTAATGTAAACTCCTTTGTGCCGCTGATGGCACAGGTTTTCAGCAGTGGAGACCATACGACGTGACCCTGCGCAGCTTGTCATATTAGCATTAAGATATACGAGTCCAAATAAGAATCCAACCCTTGTGAGAGCTATGAATGGAAGAATCAGGGCCTTGACTGCGGAACGAGATAATGACAAAGAAAAAAAAAACTTACCATAGATGGCACCGCCCAAGTTTACCAACCAAAACAACCCTGTGAGCATCACTATCCTAATGTCCCGCCCCCATATCGCAACGCTGATCAACAGTGAGCGCCTTGTCTTGGGAATGACGAAGAGGACAGTAACACCCTACCCTCGAAGCACTAAGAGGAGTGAGGCAGAACACGCCGCAAACCACGCCGTGAACTAGGAAGGGCATTGATTACGCACACAGTGCTAGGCGAGGTGATTCAATCCTTACGAGTACAAAGCGAAGCCAGGCCTGTATAAAGTTATGGGTGAGCACACGCCCGATGGTTCAGAACGATTTGGCGGATGTACATTACAATCGAACTCCCGTTCGAGGTTGAATCCCACCAGGCTGATTATGAAGCAGATGAGAGCGAGCACCCTGGCGGTGACATACACGATAAACGACCATCTCCATGGCCGCCGCCCAGTGTAGACCTCCCACTCAAAGTCAAGAGTGGTAACAAATTCCCATCTACAGTGATACAGGCGTTAACGGGGACTAACCTCATCAGCATAAGAGACAACGTACATGTAAACCCCAGCACAGGCATGTGAAAGCTTAACAAACCGTGCTGTCCAGGGAGTAGATCATTCAGTTGACGCCCGCGGGAAGAAGATGGCATAGCACAAACCAAATGTCTGCAGCGCGTACTCCTCGGACGGCATCGATGTGTGGGGAGCCGCTGCCTAGTTGAACTAGAAGCAGTTTGTGATATAAGGGGGATCTGAAGTGAGCTGAGCGAGGAGTTCGGGGGACTTGGTGGTGGGGTGGAAAAAGAAGGCTCGGACTGTTGGATGGCATAGCGTACAGAAGTTGTTTCGGGCGAAGACGGCAAGACGCTGATGGCCACATGTGCTATAGTGGTGGCGTTCCCTTACGGCTTGATATCGTAAGAGCTGCCATACTTGTGCCATGTTCTGTGCGAATAATACGGTAGAAGCTTGATTCTGTGGCGTTGGCGTAGCGCGGAAGTCCCCCAAAAGACCCGTCAGATGCGGCTGAAGTTGCTTGAATCAAAATTCACACGCCCCGGGGGGCCGTAACGTAACTAAATCTGGCAGTCGATGAGAAGTATGATAGCGGACCATGCAGTGGCGGGTAAAGTGAAGGAGCACTGGTAGTCTGAGCGGCACACGTACTGCACGTTACGAATGGCTCAAACTAATCTTCCGAAAGTTCGAAACAAAGGCATTGTCCGGTCCTCGGCACGCCATTAGCCGGCGGATCATCGAGTATCGAGTGGCCAGAGACCCACTGCAGGCTGAGAGACAGAAACTGAAGGCATTGAGGCGGCTCATACGTCAGTATTGGTCACAGTTTTGCAGGAGACAGCTCGGGAACATAGCATATTGACATACTGTAAATGAAGTTGACAATTAATCAATAACATAGACCGAATAGTCCAGTTCGGCTAGTACTGACTAAATACTTGCGGCAGTTTTAGTTGTGACATACAGTACAGTACAGTATTACGAGAAAATGGACTGACTTCAATAAGTTACGACACCAGTACGGCATTCCAGACACTAGCCTTCAGAGCAAATAGCCCATTAGCACGACTTGGGTACGTGATGACAACTTCCACGGACATGCATGTGATTTGCCATTGTCAACTGTATGTACAAGTTCGATATATATAACGGGTGGCACCGGCATGTTCGGAACCAGTCACGACTACGTACCACCTCAATACAAACGGAAACTCGGAATCAACCAAGTACTACAGGACCAGACATGATTACTATTCCATTTACCGTCCTCGCTGAGGACGCAATACACCAATTATGTCCGTTAGAACCTGGAAACACCTCCCCCTCAGATTGGATACAAGGTCACTCTTACTGTATGTAACTTACCTCAAATCTGTAAGTCTTTCTTCATTTGAAGCTCCGCCGTGATCATGTCCATTTCTTCTTGTGACCGCAGGGTAACTGTCTGCTTGATGCCACCCCGCTCTTCATCCATTTGTCGCACGTCGACATTAACCTCCACAGTCCTGTGGATGGCAACCTGAACATCTTCAAGTTGCTGAGGCCAGACATTCGCACGACGACGACCATACATATCATGGTCACTTAAAGGTGTGAGCGAGGAGGTAGTCTGAGTTATCACGTCAGAGAACGTACTTTGTGATATACTGGAATAAGTCGCGGTAAAGTCGTGTGGACATGATGACCCTAGGGAAACAGTCAACGAATCGTCTTCCGAGATTAAGGGGCAGGAACTAACATGAGAACCACTATAGCGGAACAACGATGAGAGAACATGTGATCAAAAAAGGTAAAATAAGCTTGGAAGATGTACGAACTATGCGGTACTTGGAACATCTGGCAAAAAAGTCCGTCAACTGTCTCGCGGACAACAGTGCCTATCGTTACTCACCAAATTCCATGCATCTGATATGATGGACGGACCAAATAAACAAGTACATCAAAGGCGAGTCATAAGCTTTTACACACCGTTCACGTTCAAAAAGGGGAGGATCTGTAAAAAGGTATTGTGAATCGGAATGCAAAAAAATATTGTGACGATAACTCACGACGGAGGGTACTTCAGTACCAGTGGCAGTCAAAATCCAGAAGATACCCTGAAAATACAGCATCCGCCAAAGATGGGTCGCATTCTTCTTCTGCAGCACGCCAACAAACATGATTGTTAGGAGAGACAGGTCCACAACAATGTTAACAAGTAGACTCCAGCGGAATGCATTTGTCCCTGTGATGACGCATATATGTGCCTCAGGGCTCCATACAGCCTGAGCCTGCATAGAGGGTGCCCCCACAAAGTTATGAGTGTCTCTCGCAGTTATCGCTAGCTATGCAATGCGCTTACCTGTGCAGTACCTGCATGAACCAGCGACCTGAGCTCAATTCGAGAAATAAAAGGAGCCAAAAAAACCGATCGAACGCACTCCAGAATGAACTGACGATGTTTGCGGACCAGATTAGTATGGTAACTGTTGTGATATATTTGTCCCGCCCCCAAATAGCGACTCTAGATGTTGATGAAAAGTTAGTCTACAACCTCCGCGGGAAAATGCGCGACCATGGATCACTTGCCCACGAAGCGCAAGAAGGAACGAGGCAATAGCCACAGAGAACCATGATGCAGCAAGGATGCAACGGAACCAGAACTGTGTAAGATTAGGCTGGTCAGTGCCAAACGAAAGAACTCCTGAGGCGCCACTGACATTGCAGTTAAACTCGGAAGCTAGGTTAAATCCTATGAAGTTGCACACAATTGCCATCAAGGCTAAGAGCCGTGACATGAGATACACGGCGAATGACCACTTCCAAGGCCTTCTGCCGGTGAACACCTCCCACTCAAAGTCGAGCGTAGTGAAGAACTCCCATCTGCGGCAGGCAAGTGGCCATCAACATCACGAAAAACACATTATGTATCAAGATCGAAGCGCACACGTAGACACCGCTGAATAGATGAACGACTTTGACAAGGTGGTCTGAGGGAGTAAAGGACGATAGAGCGTGAACAAGATCGGCGGGACGAACAACTGGCTATGACTTACTGTAAACATCGGCATCAGAAGGCATGGTTGACGGCGGGTCAGAGAGAATCGAAAGGAGAGGAGCGAAAGTCTGCGGGAATTAAAGACCAAGAGGAAAGAAGTTGCTTGGACGTGGTCATTTTGTACGGTTCCGTTCATGTCTTCGTCCGCCACTACGAGATCATGTCAGATTCAAGGGCACAACAAGGAAGTTGATGTTGGCACGAGAGCGCCATGCAGGCATACACAAGCTAGCCTAAACTGGAATCCTTTGGTGAAATCAAGGGTTTGTAGGCGCTTAAAGTTACACTCAGTTCCGTCGTCCGTTCGATGCCACGCCCTAAGCGGCAAACAGAGAAGTACAGCAAGTGGAAACCTCCTGGTCAGATTGGAATGAATTGAAAGTTTGCCGAGTTGACCTAGGGTTTCCTTCCGCGGGTACTTGAGAACTGAGAAGCGGTCACTTATCAAACATGAAGCCGCAGTATTCGGTATGGCGGTGCAGGAGACCAGAGATAAACTTGAAACTTGAACTAAGGCAACAAGGAGTCTCATACCTCCCGGCAAGTCGCCGCACACAGTACGTGAGATACAAGCCCTCTTGAGATAAGAAAGGCCCTCAGCAGCTTCGCTGGCGCACAGCACGGCGCCGAGCGATGTGCTTGACAGTCATGATTCGGAACGGACATAGAGAAGCTGTCTTGGCCTCGAAACCGTCATGAATGAAGTAATCGGCGAATACTGGTGTAGATTAAGTGGGTGAGAAACAGAAGGCAAGCAGCGACGGGAGCGGTTGCAGCTGCCAGTGATATTTTCCCGCAGGAAAATCCATGACCCTGATCGCTCCGCTACCGAGACCTGCCACTAATTCCGAGGCGAATGGGCTTGCTTTTTTTGCACTTTGCACTGTAGATTTCGGGTTCATATTGTCGTCAAACTTGATGTTAACACTTGATCAGAGCCGCCAAACGCCTGGAAGGCTTTCACCTTTTGGGGTTGAGCACTCAAAAATGGTGATGACGGATTTAGTACCCATGACATTCCACACCTAGGTGTTGTGGCAACTTCAAGTTCTAGGGTCCATTTCGCACACTGGCCAGAACACTCCCGATGATTTGATTCGACGATACTCTCGCCCCTTCTGACCGTTTTATCAGCGATTCGAAGAAGGTTTCGGGAGCTGTACCACCCACTGGCACCGTGTTGTGAGAGGCAGCTGGCAGGTCAGGTACCTTCTAGTAGATTTGATCGTGGTATATTCTTGAAAATTATGATGCCTTTGACAACCGTATCGCAGAGTGTATATTTTCAGAGGTCGGGATAAACGCGGCAGAATTTTTGCAAATAACGCCGAGGGTGATACTTAACCACGTGTTTGGTTCCCACGACACAACACCACTTGACTCGTACCTACGGTGACTGACAAACCCCTTGCAAATACTTCCTTCCCCACACAATCTTTCCACTTCTGGCTTTCAAATCCATCTGAGCGCTCCTCATGAGCGATTGGACATCACCCCCGACCAGGCGCGAGCTTACCCTTGTTCTCTTCTGCGTGACCATCTTCATCGTCGCCTTCAATGCAAGCACAACCCTTCGCCTCATCGGCCTCGACCCTTCCACCCTCATATCATTCTCTTCCAGCCCCGCACCGATAGGCCTGGATGGTCGTCGACTAGAGGGCTACCGCGACCACTTGGAAAATGAAATCTTTGGAGACTGGGACTGGGAGCCTGGCAGGATCGCCGGGGTTAAGGATGCCGAGTCGACCCGCTTGTTGCACGGAAGGCCGCATGGCCACCCGGACGCGTATTTGTTTGGCGAGGGGAGGACCGGCGAAGAAGCGATGTGGCTATTGGGTGTCGGAGAAGGTCGATATATCAACGGAGAGGGCTTGGGGTCGACGAGTGTGAATGACGAGCTTGTGATCTGGGGTGAAGATGTACCCCGCACCGAGCTGAGGCAGCACGTTCCCGGTACGCTCTCGTTACTCGACTTTCTGTTGCCGTTTGTGAACGCCGAGCCTGGTCCCTAGGTTTTACGATTCTCGATAATGTCATCATGCTTGAGGGCACGTTCTACATTGTGGTTGATGACCCAACATCCATGCCCACAATCGAATCCATCGCATCCTCGAGGGTGAACAATGATCCACCCCGTGATGTCGACTGGCAGATTTTACCTGGTCAAACTGCACTCAGCAGGTTCAATTCATACGGAGGACGGTGCGTCGTACCCTTTCCGTTGACGCATGTTTATCTGATATTCACCAACTATATGCACCTTTCTCATGGTAGAATACATGGCGTCACATTCCTATCATACGATGGCCCCTCCACAACAGATTCACACACGCTACTCTCCCTCATGCGCCTATACAGCACGCTCAACATATCTTCACCTCAATCGCTCTCCCCCCCTCATCGCATCATGTTCCCTGCTGTACCCATCTTCGCGGATCCAAAGCCTCTCGACGACGACGACGAGAGACCACGAATACGGTCAAATATCGGGGTAGCCCCAGAGACGCTTAAGGCTGCCTACCCGAGTCTTGTCGGGGCGCAGTTCGAGCATGATTTTGAAGACTTTACCGGCATCGGCATGCCAGTCCTTCTGGACCGCGTCGTCGTCTCTGACCGTGGTGCGGCGCAGCAGAGCGGACTATCACCTGGTATGGCCGCCTGGTCGCCACCCTTCACTTCGCTCCGGGCGTCCGAGGACTGGTTCGGGCCTGTACGGCGGGCGTTGGCACAGGTCGTTTTGGGAGAGGATGAGAGTGCTGTCCCCAACGCAGTCACATATATCTCCAGACAGGGCAGTGCCGATAGCGAGCAACTTCTCGCTGCGGACCATGAAGTGCTGATGGAAGCGCTGCAAAACTTGGCCCGGACGGGCGTCGATGTATACGTCATAGACGAAAGCGCGAGTTGGATGGAACGTATGCGTGCGGTTGCTCAGTCGACGGTGAGCCTAAGTTTTTTGTTTAGACCTTTTTCGCACCGTTGTTTCCCCTCTCCCCGCATACATTAATAAACTAAATTGGTGGCGGTGGTTTTTTTTGTTTGATAGATCGTGCTGAGCGTCTATGGCAACCACCTCGCGGATGCGATGTTCATGAGACGAACGCCGCAGAGCGCTCTCATGGAATTTTTCCCGCCAAACGAATTCAACCGAGACTGGGAGACTGTCGTACGGACGATGGGTATTCACTACGTTGCTTGGCAGGGTAACGAGTGCGTCCCCCTCTTTTTTTTCTCTTTCCCATGCTGCGAAATCTGACGGCATGATAAGAAAATATACAAGCGAGAACCTGCCAGAGTTCTCACAATCATCGACGTTCGATCCTTTTGCGTTGGACGCGCAGGCTGTCGTACGCGCTATCACGGAAGAGCTCAATAGGTCATGATTGTTCACCCCCGTATGCATTTAGCCAAGTTTTGCTCTCTTATCATTAGATGTCACCCAGTTACACTAGCCTAGACTCAATTGTATGCTTCCCTAACTCCTGGTGCTATCATCAATGGGTTGGTTGCCTCCCATTCTTGGCTGGATTTGCATATACGTGTATCATTCCTATCGCATAGTCACGAACATTTCTTTTGCGGACTTAGAGCGGCCGAGTATTCTGTCATATGTTAATCTATGAGAATGCTTTCTTCTGGTCTCAACAAAGAGGGAGTGTGTGTACATCATATGTCATATACCATCACAAGATGGTTGACCGAGGAGCCATAAACATCGAGTTTACATGGTTTACCCTCCCAACACACCTCTTTATTTCGTTCGCTGTTGCTTTCTCTCCGATTGTACATTTTTGGTCTAGTTTGTGAGTGTACACGTGCCATGTACTGTAGGGATTGACATCAAACGTTGGGCGCAAGCTGTGCAACGCTGATGATACTTAGGTAAAAGAACAGCAACCCGCTACTTTTGACTGGTTCAGTCAACTGGGTGTCTGGGGACCGTAGCTCGTTGATCGTGCAAGTGTGGTGTAGTGTGTTTTAGTGAATCAGGTGGGGAGAATGGGAGGTCGGAAGAGTGATGGATTTGGGGAGATGCGGTGCGGGTGTGGCGGTGCTTTTTAGTATCGAATCGGCGCAATGGGATCGGCGCGGATGGTAGAATGATCGATTGCGCCGTCACGTTCCTCGTCGATCTCGCCGATGAGGATGCTGAAAATGGGGGGACGAGTGTATAATTAGCAAGTGACGAGACTTTTGAGCGGGTAAGAACCAAGTCATATAAACGCGGGAGGCGGCGGACGTTGGAGGTTAGAGCAAGTGGGGACAGCGCGGAAATGAAGGCACAGCAACACGCAACGCACATCATGTCACCTTTGACAAGGTAAAGCCCGAGCGGCACCTCCTCAACACCCTCGTCAAGGCTGTAGACACGCTCTTTAGAATCAGAGAGGACAACGTTGGATTTTTGGTCGTAGCCTGCCAACACGCCCTGTTTCCCCCCCCAAAAAAAATTGAGTTAGCCAAATGAACGAAAGGAACAGAGGGGAAAGGCCGTGGGGCAAATTGGGGGGGCAATGAAAGTATACGCAACGACTATGGCGCGGCCGTCTTGGAGAACGAGGAGCACGCGGCCTATTCTTGAGTGGTGAGCTGAGTTGAGCTGTAGATAAACCCAAGGAGCATACGGTCTATGTAGCCTTGGAGACTTGACATGGCATTGGTCTCAAGAGAGAGAAAATAACCACGAGAGACGCGATCTCGGCGAGGTTGTTGAAACAAGAGTGCGGTGTCAGGGGTCCATCAGAGTATATATCAATCCCCTGGTCACTGACAGCATTTGCGCCCGAACACCTGCTAACTGTCTAGTCACTCTCTCTATCTCTCACTCTCGCTTTTTCCCTCCCTTCCCACCCAATCTCCCTCTCACCCTTTCAGGATGTCTACCGAAAAGTTCTTCGAGAACGCCGGTCGTCCAGTCGAAATGGCCGATCAGGCCCAGTTCCTCAACTCGAAGCCCGAACAGGAGGCCGCTGAGGGCGTCGTCGGCCCACTACCCAGCCCCGTCTCTACGCCCTCAAAACCAAAGACAAAACTTTCCGCAGCGATGATTATACCCATCTGGATCGTCCTATCATCGGGTGTCATCATCTACAACAACTATCTGTATAACACCCTCAACTTTAAGTACCCCGTCTTTCTCGTCACTTTCCACCTTGGCTTTGCTGTATGTGCTCTCCAGCCCACATCAAATGTTTCTTTTTTGCATACCATCTAACCATATCTATGTTTAGGCAGCCGGCACGCGCGTACTGGAACGGACGACACGCCTTATCGATGGCGCAAAGGAGGTGCACCTTACGAAGGATATGTTCATGCGCTCTATTCTTCCCATAGGACTTCTCTTCAGCGGTAGTCTGATCTTGAGCAACACCGCATACCTCTATCTCAGTGTTGCCTACATCCAAATGCTAAAGGCAAATACGCTTTTCCCTCCGTGGCTTTCAATACTGATATTGAATATTTTCCCTAGGCGTTTACCCCCGTTGCTATCCTCCTTATCTCGTGGACCTTCCGAATCCAAGATCCTAACCGCAAATTGGCCATCATCGTCTTCATGATCTCGTCTGGTGTAGCACTCGCATCACATGGCGAGTTGCGTTTCAACCTCATCGGCTTCCTCGTTCAGGCTGCAGCCGTCGGCGTACGTCCCGTCCTCTAACCTTTTTTTTTTGTTATTTTTGTTCTTCCATTCATTTCGTACCCTTTTCGGTGATGCTAACCGACCGGACTCAATCACAGTTCGAAGCCTCGCGTCTCGTAATGATTCAAATCCTCCTACACGGTCTCAAGATGGACCCGCTGGTCTCGCTCCACTACTACGCGCCGGTCTGTGCCCTCATCAACCTCGCCATTCTCCCCTTCACAGAGGGCTTCGCACCATTTTTTGCGCTTGCACGCGTTGGCCCCCTTATACTCCTTTCCAATGCCGCCCTTGCCTTTGGCCTCAACATCGCCGCCGTCTTT
>QLOU01009462.1:0-18824 GCA_003313715.1 Russula abietina
TCTTTGGTGGCCGGGATGGTCCAAATTTTCTACGCTTATCGTGTCTGGGTGCTCAGTAATAAGCAGTCCGGGTGGTTTTGCTTGCTAATTGTCATAGTGGGTCGATCACAGTCGTCCCTATGGCACCCTTATTCAGTGCTTTCTTCCTTGTAGTGCTCCATTATCAACGTTGTAGAAGGATTTACTGAGGGTATTTATGTTCGTGCTTCCTTTAGTTCTATCCTTGCTTGTATTCTGACTCACTGTCGCAGGCTCATATACGAGGGACGTTAGCCAGTAATGAAATTCTCCAAAACATTGTTATTGTATGAGTTATTCTTACAATCTTCCCATCTAACTTGTCCAACTAACGGTACCCACATCTAGTCCCGGTTGTCCTTGAACGCTTTCTCAGACACTCTCATCGCCGCTGCGATGCTTTATTACGTGAATATTCCGCCACTACCTTTTGCGTTGGACAGTAGAGCTGATTTCGGATTGAAAATCTGTAGTTGACCAAAAAACGAAAGGAGATGGATGGCTTTTTCCACAACAATGTCATGGTAAAAGTAATTAGATTGACGATCGAGACCAATATGTTGACGGGTAAGTTCATCCTGGATTCCGCGAGCCTGAGGGAACGGTTTTCACGCACGGCGTTTTAGCTTCCGTGGGAATTGTCTCATTCCTGCTGATCGTCATACTTCCTGTGAGTGACTCACATATTTACAACTAGCTCCATAGTTGATATGATGTGAATATAGCACGAAGACTGGTACGCATGCCCGTAAGACCCTTTTCTTCCCAGCTCCTCGCTAGTAGGTTTCACTTAACTTACTATCTGGTCTGTTTTCGCCACCAAAGAGCAGCGATTCTAGGAAAACTGTGAGATTTCCTCTTCTCGTTTTACATCTGTTCAAGTCAACTGATTGCCTTGGCAGATACTCAAACACACTCCTCGTCTCGCTCAACAACCGCATTTCGGTCCGGAATGCGGCGAGCGGCGCCCAAGTATCTAGTGGAATTCAGGTCACAGCCCTCGCGTTCACTCCTCGTACCGATAGCGGCACAGGTAGTGGCACAGATATAATATGCATCGAGAATGATCAGTCCAGTTGCGCATAATTTTTCGTGTAGGCTTAGCGGGTCAGTATGGGAGGGTTCGACTACGTGAGTACTGAACAGCGAGTAAGATCTGCGAGTTATAAACTGACTTATGGATGATACCACGAAATCCTCAGTTACAGTACGTCACGATTCGATTCAGTTCAGACGAGGCCGGTTCTCGTTCTCTTTGGATTATCGTCTTGCGGCAAGTGTTACAGCGCGTGATAATCACTGCTACTTGTACCTTGCATGGAGGGGCGGTATTCTCTATTCCTTGTAAGTTTGTACTACATATAGCTCCTAAATTCTCTTGTTTAAAATCTACTGTATATATGGGGAAGAGTTTGCCATGGTCATAAGTTATGACTTGACCCGCGTGTGTTTCGTAGGACCGAGAAAACTTCGACAGTATACGCAGACTACCCCAATAGCTCTACTACCCGGTCAATGATCTCACTTAATTCATTCCGAAGACTGAACGTTCTGGTGTTTCTGATTCATAATCGACTTCCATTGCAAGTTAGTAAGACGTTTCAACTACAAGGTGTGCCTACTTGTCTTTATGTTCTCGCACTGGGCCTCGTTTAATGGGGCGCTGGAGGTTGTGCACCTGTTGCTCGAGCGTAGTGCTGACTCGGACGTATATGCGAAGAACAACAACCGCAAGTCTGCATTGCTAGTTGCGGCTGAGGTTACTGTACTTCTGCGGTCACGGTCAGTAGCGGTCGAAGGGCCCGGACAAACAAATACAAATTGTATGTGCGAAAGTGGATTCGATTTCTTACGTAATGAGTCACTTAAACAAACGTGAAGCTGGGTCAGTTGTCCCCCTGTTACAATGCACCACCACTTCAACGTAGCAGCCCATTCTCACTACCATAATACAAGTTGAACATGCTATCCAACGTGGAACGCCACTCCGATTATGCTTTTTGCACGATTACATAAATCCCGCTATCGGAGGGATTAATACCGCTGGTCTTTGCCGCTGGTGAATCCTGCACAGGGCAAGTGAAGGAAAGGTATGCGTTTTATCTTGATTCTTGACAGGTTTTAGATATTGATGGAGGGGTGATGGAACCCAGTAGGTGACATTAGGACTAGAGAACATACTGTATGGCGACGTGAAGGAGCCGCCCGGCCTGGGAAAGGATTGCCAAAGTTGTTATCTCTGGGATTGTCGGGGCCATCATGATCGGAATGATGTTAGAGCGGTACTGTACAACGGAACACGCACAATGCGTTCGAGCTCAGAGAGCTCAAATACGTTGTACGCTACCGTCCCACAGCCTGAGAAGCCTTTTGTGCTAGTTGGTACGTGTGCGCGCATCTCTATTTGTTTTGACATCTTGTCGTGTGTTTCATCATGATCATGCCTTGTCAACACCTTGTGAACCGAGGAATCGGATCTGTCAAGATCAAACGGTCACCCGTCCCTCATCCTTTCCATTCCTGAGCTCAACAGCTTGCCTCTCCCAGTAGCTGACCAACCAATGCCCTGGAAAAGCTGCTTCCTGGCGTACAGCCCACCAGTGCCGGTTTCAAAATCGGAGTTGTGTTCTCGCTCGTGGCATGAGAATTACCCTCCAGGTGCTGAGTCATTGTCGGAACAATCTCTGATATATGGCGTCTCTCCGTTGAGAACCCAGATCGCGACTTGGAAGGCCCATCTTGGCCTGATAAACTTGTCTTCTTCAGTTGCCGAGTTCTACGTCCCGTCTCAACTCCCATCATGGCAGCCTTGCCTCCTATACCTCCACGCATAGACCGTATGTGAGTACTATTGTGTCCGAGATCCTTTCTTTGGTATTCTGAATTTCTGACTAATTTTTCTAGAACTGCACCATTAGTACGTGTGATGAACTCCGAGTCCTTTTCATCATAAAAGACGCCAACACCTTCTCAAAATATTAGCTTCTTGGCGATATCTGGAACTGGGGCTTATTTGGTATTCTCCTCGTCCAGACTTGTCAGTCCTCTCTTTGCAATCCTCATCATGTCGTTCATCGGACCATAAAGACGTGTATAGCTACAATTTCCCCGAAGATAATAGGCGCATTAAGCTACTTGGCACGCAAACTTCCCTTGCCTCTATCTCTCCCAGCTCCTGACAGTTCTTATATATAGTGTACACTGTATTTCTGATTGAAATACTACAAACGGTGCTCAGTGGCGCAGACCTCTACTACTGGTTCACCTCTGGTTTTGGTAATATGAATCACCTCAATTCACCTTTCGCTTCCTCCTTCGACACCCCGCTTATTGGATCTTTGGTGTCTGCAATGGTCCAATTTTTCTATGCTTATCGTGTCTGGGTGCTCAGTAATAAGAAGTACCGGTGGTTTTGCTTGTTAATTCTCCTAGTGAGTCGATCATAATCGTCCCTATAGCACCCCTATTCAATGCTTTCTTCCTTGTAAGTGCTCCGTTCTCGGCGCAGCAGCAGGAATTACTGGTGGTATTTATGTCCGTTCTTCCCTCTATGCTTGCTTGTAATCCAACTCACTTCGCAGGCTCATATACGAGGAACGTTCGCCAGTGGTCAAGCTCTCCAAAGCATTGCTATTGTATGAGTTTTATCCTTAGATCTTCCCATCGAACTTGTCCGGCTAACGGTACCCGCATTTAGTCCTGGTTGTCCATGAACGCTTTCTCAGACATCCTTATTGCCTCTTCAATGCTTTATTTTGTAAATATTCGGCCACCTCCTTCTGCATCCTGTCCAGAGCTGATTCGATTTCGGACCAAAAAAACTATAGCTGACCAGAAGACGGAAGGAGATGGATGGCTTTACTCACAACAATGCCTTGGTAAAAGTAATTAGATTGACGATCGAGACCAATATCTTGACGAGTAAGTTCAATCCTAGATATTGCGAGCCTGAGGGAACGATTTTTACGCACAGCGTTTTAGCTTCCGTAGGAATTGTCTCACTCCTGCTGATCGTCATATTTCCCGTGAGTGACTCACATATTTACAATCATCTCATAGTTGATATAATGTGAATATAGAACGAGAACTGGTACACATGCCCGTAAGACCCCATTTTCTTGCCAGCTCCTTGCCGGGTTTCACTTATCTTACTATCTGGGTCTGGTTTTCGACACCAAAGAACGGCGATTCTAGGAAAACTGTGAGATTTCCTCCTCTTTGTTTCACATCTGTTCGAGTTTACTGATCACCTTGGTAGATACTCAAACACGCTCCTTGTCTCTCTCAACAACCGCATTTCGGTCCGGAATGCGGTGAGCGCCCAAGCGGCAGCCCAAGCACCAAATCGAAATCAGGCCATAACCATCGCCGTCAACATTAGCACGGATACTAGTACGGATATGACATTCATGGAGAACGAGCAGTCTCGAGTGGTGGAAAAGGCTCCGCTTAGGCTTAGCGGGACGGCATGAGAAGGTTCGACCACAAAGGGTACGGCGAGTTCAGTTACTTATCAACTAACTTAGGAATGATATCATGGAATCCTCAGTTAGGTCACGATTCGACTTCGTTCAAACGAGGCTGGTCTTCTCCTTTGGTGGATTTCTCAGTATTATGTAGAGGAAATGAGTCATTCTTTACTTATGTTACAGCGCGTATTGAACCACTACTACTGTATTGGTCACCGTTACGTACCTTGCATGGCAGGGTGTATTCCTTATCCCGCACAAGGTTGTACAGAGTGCTCCTACAAATCCTGTAATTTAAAATGTACTGTACTGTATACTTTGTAATTTATAATTATGGAGAGGAAGTGTTTGCCCAGTCCATGAGCGTGCCAGAGCCTGAGTGAGCATTTTTGGCGATCAGACCACAGATCACGTGGTCGTTTCTCTCTTGTCGAGTCTCCCTCATTCCTCAGGATTTTAGGATGAAACCAGAGACGAAGTACGTGTCCACCAATGGCATATATTTTGTGAAGAGACAGACTGAGGGGTTGGGAGTTGGAATCAAGTGGAAACGGTAACCTGTGGTATGTAGCGGGAAAGGACTAGGGCCCTACAAGGTCAGTTACAGGAACTGACCAGAGGTAATTCTCCGCGGGTTTGGTCGGTGAGTACCATTGCCACCTCCTTCCTGATCACCATCTCATTGTTTCAAGACCTTGTGTGGTATGTAAGATCGACAGGGAACGCCCTCCAAATTGCGTTTACTACAGTAGTTCGATGCACGGGACGCGCTCGTTGTCATGTCTGTCTCATGATCCCTTTTTTCTATGAGTTCACCCGGTCTGATGACCACCCGCCTCACTGCTTGCTGTGGTTTTAGTTCAGCATCATTCTATCCTCTATCTCACGCGTGACTACACTCATCAAGTTACAGAAAGGTCTTTCAACTTAATCTCGCCCTTATCCAGGCAGGCAGGAGAGACGCAGAAACTTCCCCGTCTGAGACGTGACGCATATTCTACTCGGAACGCCCCACCTTCATATCTTCCGCATATCAATTTTTCAAAATCCGCAACGTCAACGCTCGACTCGAAGTTCTAGGTCAACTCATGTAGAAACCTCTTTCTCTAGTCGCTCCTGTAAGCCTCTTGATTCTCAAAATTTTTACTTCTTAGCTTACAGCGTGCCAGAATGAAAGCACAGAAAATATCAGCTCGTTGTTCTTGTCAGCCGCCGTACGACGCAGTCCGATGTTTCAGGACGAAAAGTTAGTGTCACCCACTTGGACTTTTACCCGACGAGGCCCGACGACCCAGTTTGCCAGTGCGCGATCTCTCGTTCGTCAAAGAGGTAGGATTACATCTGCTAGACCCGTATTGTTCAGAACTGGACAACGAATGCAACTCTGACGGTCTCCCGGACAGCGGTGTGTAAGAAAGAAAAGTCCGGATGTACTATGGTGACGACGAGGATCCTTTTCACTTTTACCACATCCTTTCTGCATCTCCTACCAAGAAGGAAGCTCATGATGACAGCTCCAGGTGCGTACTCTTTCCCTTATTCGCCGAGCGTCAATCGTACCCGTTGATCCCACACCCCACCCCACCCCACCGATTCTCCCTTCTACCGGAGCGCGCATCTGAAGATACCATCTTTGTGCTGGAAATTTGGTGCTGGGGTTTGCGCGTTCCTGCGGGCGGGCTGCCCGATGCTGAAGAGCTTGAGAAACTCGTGTTCGAACTGGGCCAGGCACCACCGAAAATAGTGGTGACGTCGGCTGAATCTGTACTGAATCTTTATCGATGAAGCAAATGGAGCGAGGCGCCGATGCTGTCAATTCGTCGGAGTAGCTACGTCTTCCTCCTGCCGTAGGCGATGAGAGCGCGGTCGCGTATCGGACTTTCCTTGGCTAAGGAGAAGAACCGTATTATCGATCCCGAGCGGGGTACCGAAGAGCCCGGTGCCAGAATCTCCGAGCTGTCTTCCGTTGCCGTTTCCAGCTCATCGGAGAAGAGCCTGATATGCATATATCTCCCCAAGGTAAGCCGTCTCCGACTCCAACTGTTCTCTCTGCCTTTTCCATCTACTTATAACCTCAATTCCAGATCGCACCCGAGTCTTCATCAGGTAGCTCAACTTCTCCAGTCCTACAACTTGAACCCGCACTCGACTTTCACAGTAGGCCAACACGCCAAGCGTCTGATAACGCCGAATCGGAATCCAGCGCAGCCACCGCCTTGGATGCCACGCGATCTTCTTACTCTACCACGTCGCCCGCGAGATCGAAGGCCCAGGCCGCCGAATTAAAGTCAGCATTGCGGATCTTGAAGACGACTAACTCGAAGTTGTAGGCGGCGGCAGCGACCACCGCAACAGTGGCGCTTACAGCCACGGACGACTGACGTCGTGGCCTTTGGGCATCGCCCTCCAAGTCGCCGGCACCATCCCAGCCCGAAATACTTAAAGCGAGTGGCGCGGCACAACAGCAACAACAGCAACAAACGTCACCGTCACCTTGCGCTTCGGATCATGTCTCACACAGGACGAGCGACGATGCAGCGATGACAATTGTCCCAAGTGATACTGTTTGGGGATGTGAGCACCCTCTAACACCAATACCCTGCGCCAGCTAGTTCGACACCGGCACCGTGTTCACTCGGCATCGGACTCCTCTGTGTGACCAGTCACCGATGGTGGCAGTAGTAATACCATGAAGCGCCTGGCGAGCTAGGTGGTGCACCAGCGCCGCGGGAGGTAGCAGTGGTGGAGCAGCGTAGGATACCGCGTCTACCTTCTGCTCGCGAACCGAGAGAGCTGACTTGATTGTGATGTACCTCAAGCTTAGCTCCAATTGGAGATATACTCTCGCTGATATATTCGACCCTGTCTCTGAGAGATCTCCGAGAGATAGGCTGACTTGGCACTAAGCCAGAGTAGAGCGCATCGGGAATTTTTTTCCCATTGTCGGTGTCTAGATGATGTCGTTTATTGTAGCTATATTGGGCACACGATAGTGGAAGCCAAAGTCAATGAAACGTCAAATATCCGTCCAAAACAGATTTTATTTACACCAGGTAAAAAGGAATCTATGGCGGAATTGTAAAGCCAACAAACGGAATCATCTGAGACACTGCACTGACGCGCGCGCTCGAATGGAGTCTGATACAACGATGGACTAGACTAGACCTCTTGTAATTTTTTAAAAGGTGGTATCCTTCCCGCCTTTGTCCAAAAATGTTTGGTATCGTGACCCCCACGCCGCATTTATCTTTTCGTCAAACGAAGCTGGCGGTGTCGACGACGGGCTCGACGGTTCCCCCAACGCATGGCCTTGGTCCACTGTTGACGGTGGTGGATTCAACGCTGGCTGGTGGATCGGAGTGCCTTGCTTCGATAATGATTCGTAGTGCGTGTCCCACGCCGAAGTAATACGATCGTCAAACGAACCTGTCACCGGCGCAGCCGCGTGGGCGGTATCGGGGCCTGCCTTCGACAATGCGGCGTTGTGCGCGACCCACGCCTTATTGATACGATCGTCAAACTACTGTGGCGTCGACGTGCTCGGTGGGCCAACCGCCGCATGTTCCGGGTTGGTTGTTGACGATTCTGGGTTCGGCGGCGGCGGCTCGTGCACCGGCCCATGGTCGGTGGGCCCTGATGTTGCTGAGCTCGATGACGCATGTTCGCCTGACGACTCGGCCGATTTTCCTGACGTGTCGAAGATCTCTGTTGCTGCCTTCTCTAACTCCCCTCCTCTCACCCGCTTCCCCAACACAGTCATCACGTCTCTGTGCATGTGCACCATATCGACGCCTGTTGTAGGGTTCTTATGTGCTGCTAGTACAGGAGCCGCGAGAGCGAGGTCGATGATGGGAGTATGAGAAGAGCTCCAGTGGCTATGTTACAGAGACGCATTTTATTGTTGAACGTGCTTGTGGATCGTGACGTTGCAGATTTAGTCAATGCGAGCGTTCAGTGTGTTCAGTTATCAAAACGAATGATGGGAGGGGCAAAAGTCCAGAACAAACGAAAGTGAGCTGAGAAAAATTGGAGGTAGTGGATTAGCATATTAAGAGCGATGCGAGAAGCACAAACGCACTATCCAGTACCCAGTATCGTCAAGGTGAGAAATGAGATAAGGCGATAGAGAAGGTATCAGGTATTGGTGTGTTTTTTATAATCATTTTCACCAAGGCCATGAACAAAAGTCATTGATGGATACAACACTGGATCGACGTGTCGGATATGAAAAGTATCGCATCTGAGAAACAAGATTCTAGCAAGCAAATGGCCTAACCTGTGTTGACTCGGAGGTCGTTGATCCGCTTCTGCGCTTCATGATCAAAGGTCACAGTCATGATCGCTGGTTAACGGGTTGATCCGCTTAGGAAAAAAAGGGAATTTTGGTGCCTTGATCGCGGGATACGTGTTAGTTGTGAGTTGAGTTGATGAAGAGCAATGATAATTTAGTGATGTGCTGCCAGTGGGCTCGGCCAACTCTGTTTGAGAGTTCGGCACAACCCGGCCCAAGTCCACTGGCAAGTCCAATTGGTCGGGCTTCTGATACAAGAAAAGTCCAGGCTCAGACTTAGAGCTTTTTGATGACTCGGGCGACGTAACTGAGATGCCAGCGTGGTTTCATTAAGTTGCTAGGTACACAGACACAAACGGACGCAAAGCGCCGTCGGGCGAAGCCTGTGGGTCCAGCAATAGCTGGAATTCAAGATGAGTTGCGACAGGTGGGTAGGAAACGTGTGCGCACTGCAGCAATCCGCCGGCTGATGGTCACAATAAGCGTGCGATAATTCTCTTGCGAAGTTTGAAACTGAGCGCATTTTCGGAAGTGCGCTCTTTGCCGCTGTGTAGTTGCGTCACTTGCGTACGTGATTATATTGCGTGGATGGCAGTGAACGCAATACTGTACCGCGACGGACTCGACTTTGTGATTGAAATGTTGGCCAACGTTTGTTTGTCATTGTATCGATTCCGCGTGATTGCTGAGTCATATTTTTCACCTAATCCTGCCATCATCTACGCATACGCAACAAAACAAAAGAGCATTTCCGCATTTCCGCAGATGCTCGGAGCAAGTGGTTCAAACTTCGCAAGAATTATCGCAAGTCTAGTATCGATCATATACACGGCGGGCTTATTGTGGCCATCAGCCAGCGGATTGCTGCAGTGAGCGCCGTGACGTGTGCCAGTGACACGTGTCCCTTCCCGCCTGTCGCAGCTCACCTCTCCAGCTATCGCTGGGTCTGCAGGCTTCGCCCGAGAGGGCGCTTTGCGTCCGCCTGTGTACCTAGTTACTACCGCAAACACGCTCGCATCTCAGTTACGTCGCCTGAGTTATCAAATGCTCAAAGTTTGAGCAAGGGCTTTCTTGTCCAACGCCCACCGTGACTTTAGGCTCAGGACAGGACACGGCTCAGACGAGCCGGGCTTGGCAACGCTCACGCGTAACGGTGCTGTGTTGTCGGTTATGAGTGCGTGCAGTGTATGGTATTAGCAGCACGACGGTGGACGTGCACAGGGTAACTTAAGAAAAGATGCCGCGCTAACCAGTTACTAGCGCCGGCAGTCGCCGGCAGGAATCGCCAACTTAGTTTCATCTGACCGTCGGTACTGTACTTCCCATGTGCCCGGCAACTCAGTACTACAACCACGCTTGCGTCTCAGTCATTCTCCAATCACCTGCGAGCAACACAGCTTACAGCCACATTGCCTTGGATTCCGACGACGAGGACGAGTCGAGTCTCGGAGTCAACAGCACCACAGCATCCCGCGGCGTCCATTTACGAGGATCTATTGAGCGAGCTCATTCACGTCTCGCACTTCTGCCTCCGGGGCTGTGGATGCGCCAAAGAGGAAAGTTTCAGGAAACCGATGACAATAGGGCGTGCGCCTCTCTTCCCCGCCACGCAAGGTACACGTAGCAGTGACCATTACGCGCTGCCGCACTCTTGCCGCCAGACGCAAGTACAGTAAATAACGACTCATTCCCCTAATTTAATCCACTGAAAGAGAGCCTCGTCTGAACTGAATCGAAACGAAACCTAACTGAAGATTTCGTGGTATCATTCATAAGTTAGTTATTGTCGTGACTTAGCGGAGCACATAGATTACTGAAGGAGCTCGTTTTGTTCAGCCCTCGAAACAGGTCAAGCAACAGCGACACGGTAACATCGCAGACAGCTTGGGACGGTTGTTCTTATAAGACCGAAGTTGCCAGTATACATCTAAAACATATCAAATGCCTACAAAAGTAAATCATCAAAGACTTGATCAAAGATCATTTTTTATGTTTTTTTAGTTATCCAAGGGGCCTTACCAAGTCGCGCGAAAAAGACAATAAATAACAACTCGCCGTACAGTACTCACGAGGTCGAACCCTCGCCGGTCCCTCTCAGACTTCCCCGCTAAGCCTACGCGGAGACTTTTCCGCAACTGGAGACTGCTCACTCTCCGTGTACGTTATATCTGCGCTACTATCTGTGCGAGGGGAGACCGCGAGGGCTGTGACCTGATTTCCATCAGATACTTGGGCGCCGCTCATCGCATTCCGGACAGAAATGCGGTTGTTGAGCGAGACGAGGAGCGTGTTTGAGTATCTGCCAAGGTGATCAGTAAACTTGAACAGATGTGAAAACGAGAGGAGGTACTGATCTCACATTTTCCCTAGAACAGCCGCTCTTCAGTGTCGAAAGCCAGACCAGATAGTAAGTCAAGTGAAACCTGGCGAGGAGCTGGGAAGAAAAGGGGTCTTACGGGCATGTGTACCAGTTCTCGTGCTATATTCACGTTATATCAACTATGGAGCTGATTGTGAATATGTGAATCACTCACGGGACGTATGACAATCATCAGGAGTGCGACAAGTCCCACGGAAGCTAAAACGCCGTACGTGAAGATCGTTCCCTCAGTCTCGCAGAATCCAGGATGAACTTACTCGTCAAAATATTGGTCTCGATCGTCAATCTAATTACTTTTACCACGGCACTGTTGTGGAAAAAGCCATCAACCTCTTTTCGTCCTTTAGTCAACTACAATTTTTCAATCCGAAATCAGCTCGACAGTCCAACCCAAAAGGGGATGGCCGAATATTTACATAATAAAGCATCGCAGAGGTGATAAGGATGTCCGTGAAAGCATTCAAGGACAACCGAGACTAGACGCGGGTAGTACCGTTAGTTCGAAGGGAAGATTGAAAGGGTCAAACTCATACAATAACCATGTCTTGAAGAGTTGGATCACTGGCGAACGTTCCTCGTATATGGGCCTGCGACAGCGAGTCGGAATACAAAGCAAGGATAGAAGAAAGCACGAACATAAATACCCTCAGTAAGTCCTGTCGTTACGTTGATAATGGAGCACTACAAGGAAGGAAGCACTGAATAAGGGTGCCATATGGACGATTGTGATTGACCCACTAGGGGAATTATCAAGCAGAACCACCAGGAGTGCTTATTGCTGAGCACCCAGACACGATAAGCGTAAAAAATTTGAACCATCGAAGACACCAAAGATTCAATAAGCGGGGCGTCGAATGGAGACGCGAAAGGCTTGATGAGGTGATTCAAATCACCATAACCAGAGGCGAACCAGTAGTAGAGGTCTGCGCCAGTGAGCGCTGTTTGTAGTGTTTCAAGTAGAAACACAGTGTACACTACATATAAGAACTGTCAGGAGCTGAGAGAGATAGAGGCAAAAGAAGTTTGCATGCCGAGTAGCTTGATGCGCCTATTGTCTTCGGGGAAATTGTAGCTATACACGTCTTCATGGTTCGATGAGCGACATGATCAATATCGCAAACTGGAGAGAGGACCGACAAGTCTGGACGAGGAGAACACCAAACAAGGCCCAGTTCCAGAGATCGCCAAGAAGCTAATATATTGAGAAGATGTTGGCGCCTCTGACGATGAAAAAGAGTTTATCACACGTACTAGTGGCGCAGTTCTAGGAAGATCAGTCAGAATACCGAAGAAGGATTTCGGACACAACGGTGCTCACATCCGGTCTATGTGTGGAGGGATAGGAGGCAAGGCTGTCATGATGGGAATCAAGACGGGGCGTAGAATTGGCAAGTAATGAAGATAGTTTTATTGAGCTGAGATGTGCGCGTCTTCAAGTCACGCCGCCATATACCAGAGATCCTCGCGGCGATGACTCAGCACCTGCAAAATAATTCTCATGCCAGATGTGTGAACGCAGCACAACTCCGATATTAAACTGGTGCCTCCAGGCTGTACCGTGAAAGGGGGCAATTTAGCCAAGGCATTGGTTGGTCAGCTACAGAGAGAGGCAAGCAGCTTAACTGGCTCAAGCTAGGAAAGGACAAGGCATGGGGGATCGTTTGATGAAATTGATCTTGACAGATCCGAGACGGTGTGATGAAACCCACAATAAGATGCCAAAACAGAGACTAGGACAGACGCGCGCACACGTACCAATTAGCACAAAAAAAGGCTTCTCAGGCGTAGCATACGACGTATCTTAGCCCACTGAGCTCAAATGTATTGTGCGTGTTCCGTTGTACATCCTTCACTGAGTGCCAGTGTCATCATCTTTGGGGGAAACACTTGGCCTGTACAGTACTTGCACTGGAAGACACCTGTTTAGCGCGTTCAGCCTCAAGTTGGAGTGTTGGACTCTCCGTGAGAGAATACGAAATACCAGAATGCCGACTCGGATCGCCCTTCGCCTGAAAAGTATTGCTATCAAGGGCCTGGGATTTTTCGAGCTCATTGAGTTAGAGTTCGATGACACGACCTCAGTTTGATTGACTTGATTATGGGCGCACTACAGTATAACTTTGGGATGATCTAGGTCATTGATTGTCTTGATCCTCGTCTTACTGTAACAACTTTGGCAATCCTTTCCCAGGCCGAAGGCGGTCCCGGCACCTCCCGCGACCCCGGCCACTAACAAACAATTATGACGCGTCCCGCAATTCCAGTGCACGTGACCGCGTTTCGTGCCTTGCTACTGCCATCAATTGCTGTACTGTACCCTCCCTCGTTCGCTTGCTGATCCCATTTCCTTGACTCCGCCACTCCCCTTGAGCTCTCAAGCTCTCACAAACACCTGGTGATGGAGTTTTCCGAATTCAGCCACCAATCTTTTTTGTTAAATAGCGCACCCCAAGGTTTTCGGAATCTGCTGTAAGTTTTTTTTTTTCCAAATTGCCGAATAAAACCGAATCCGGAGAGCCCGAACTTTGAGCCTCTCACGCGCAAACGCCGGCATCAAATTACGTTACCTACGATACTCTCGGAATACACCAAGCAGACAGTACATGTGAAGTATAGCTCGTGGCCATTTCCCATGGGCGCGTGGGTTTCCAACGCAACCCCATGCGACCCTGTAAACACTGAAATTTATTTTCAGCATTACCTACCAATCGTCAGCGCGTCATTCTGCGTATGACCCGGACCTTCTTGAGACCGAACTGATCATGCTGATCTTTCTCTTTCTTTTCTTGGTGTGCAACAAAGAGTTGTCTAATGTAATCCCCGACTCGGACGCTGCTCTAGTTTCAGGAATCCACTCGTGGGCTATGCTCTTGCTATACCGCATTGGATTTGGGAGATGAACTTATCTTTAGGTACCACGCTCTCAGTTGAGAAGCTCTCCCATCCGTGCGCCTGGTGGGTCGATCACAAACGATCACTTATTTTGTTCACTTCTTCCTGCGCAGTTCTCAACTGTCAACGCAGTGGCCGCAATCACTATCGGCATTCACGTTCGTGTTTCCCCTCTTTTTACTACGTTGGTCACATTCCGGCTTACTGTCGCAGACTCGAAAACGAGCAAGGTTCCCAACCGGTGATCGAAGTATCCAATGCATTGCTATGGTACGGATATGGTTCTTATTATGAACTGCCTACCGAATTTGACTGGCTGATGGTGCTCGCTTTCAGTCCTGGCTGGCCGCGACCGTGGTCTCAGACATCCTTATCGGCTCTGCGATGATTGGAATGGTTTACTTCATAAAATCTGGCTCTCTCTTCGCGTTGGGTTGTCCATAACTAACAGTGATCTGGTTATTTCAGCCGACAAGACAAAAGAACTCAAATGGATTTTTCGAAAATAATCCCCTGACAAAATTGGTCAGATTTACTGTGGAGACTACAGTCAATTCTGTTGTTGATATTATTCAAATATAGGACAAGAACTGGTATACATGCCCGTAAGAGTCTGCTTCTCATCTGCTCCTCACCACTCTTCACCAACTTACTGGATTTTCGATCCCGAAGCACGGCGATTCTAGGCAAATTGTGACATCCTTCACTCTTGCCATCTCTGCATCTGTGAAAATTGGCTCGTCACTTTGCAGATACTCTAATATGCTCCTGTCTCGTTCAACAACGGTATTTCTATCCCTGATGAGACAGCAAATCCTGTCGTTAGTAGAAAATTACCCATAGGACTTGCCATCACGACATCGGCCATGACTCGCGCCGATAGCGGCACCGATGTCGATATCCCTAGCATGGAGAGTGGGCGGTCAACAGTAGTGTATAAGATTTCGGGTATTGGGGAGGTATGAGTGTGTGTAGGCGAGTTAGCGCCCCACATTACGGAATTGAACTCCACAGCCTGAGCTTGACTCAGGTTTCTCGCTCCCTGTTTATTGTATGAAATGTGATGGTCTGATTGGTACTGTAATTATATGTGTGTACAAAAATAAATGGGCAAAGCCAAAGCGCAGCTTTGAAAAGTGCTTTGCCCAATTGTTCAAAGACCGCGCGCTCTTCTGTCACGGTATATCCTCGATCACCAGGTCTCTCTTGAAGGAAACCAGGGGCACTCGTTCAATACGTATCTAATACGCCATGATCAGCCCGCCAGTTGTTCAGACTCCTCTCTCTGTCCCCTCTTTTCCGTATTCAAAAGTTTGACAGGCCATGGACTCCTTTTCGTTTCTCTACTAGGCCGTCACCGTGACGTGTTGCAAGTGTGAAAACCGCTAGGTGAGCTAAAGTGGACGCGCGCGTGGGAATTGTCCTGTAGAGGACATATACTCAGTATCCGCGCGTACAGCACGATGACTGTATATTAATTACCTGTAGAGGACAATATATACTACTGGGTGTAAGCTATGGAAAGGACTACGAATGGGACGAGTTGCTCACCTCAGTATCCGCGCGTACAGCACGATGACTGATGGGACAACTCCGTCCTGGGGCTCAATATATATACGACGATGGGCCCGGGGCCCAGAACTATGGTACGAACTAGTGAAGTCTATGCGAAAGGTTATCTGGCATGCACATATGGTGCTGCCAGTGCTCTACGTGAAGAATGGTACTAAGATATATGGTGGTAATGTCAAACGCGAGCTGGGTGTCCACGGGCGCTCCGACGGGCGCTCCGTCGTCGTTTCCGCGCTCACTTCGACTTGACGGTATGCAGCGAACCCTTTGATCACACAAAACCGCCATGCTACCCGATCATTTGTATATTGACCACCCTGGCCTGTGATTGCAACCACTCTCTCCATCCGAACATTTTAATCCGAGGCTGGCCGAACCCGCCCAGAAAGGAAAAAGTGAACTGAAAATTTGAGATTGTTTCCTTTTTGGGCCCACCGCGACGACAGTTGCTGGTTCGAGCCGGTGTTACAGTCTCCGCTCCTTTGAATCCTTTCAACACTCTCAATTTTCGGCTTCCTGGGACATTTTCACGATCTCAGACTCTCACTCACGTGTCTCACTTCTTGGTGTTTTGATGGCTCCTTCCTGAGGTTTGTAGCGTGTTATTGTAAGTGGTTCCTCAGTTTAAACGGCCAAATTTTCAAGGTTCGTTAAGTACGACGCCATCCACTAGCGGGGCAGCAGCGGCCGGGGGCAAGCAGGGTTCAAGGGACTGTCACTGAGTGGTCTGAGCGACACTAATCTCTGACCAAAACTGCGTCAATGACCGTCTTGAGGTTGTGTCGGACGGTCGGACCATCGGTTGTAACATTAGAGCTAAGCGCTGACCCAGAGGCCTCTGAGCGAGCGTTTAGGGTTGAGCGCCAGCGGGCTTTTAGCGCCGAGCTGAACAAACCTGGGAGAGCCCGAATCTCCGACGCTGTACTGGCCGTTTCAACCTGGAGAAGCATGATTAGAAGGTATCGATGTTAAAATGCAGGTATACTCTGCGGGTATGTATTTCAATTGAGAACCATGAGGCCTGGTTTACTGAATTGAACTGGAAGGCATCTTACAATAACTATTGGATTTCATTCTTCAGTAGGCCAGCAGGTTGAACGCGACCCTGAGGTCCTGAACGTCCACACGCCCTTTCCTGCCATCGAGGACAATTCGGAAACAATGCCGAGGTCCGCCAGAAACTTGGGAACCTTGTGGCTCACCACTCTTCAGTGAATGTTGTTTTGTGCAGACGGGACTGTACTTCTGATCTGGGACTTTGTTTGTCCGTCATGGCGTACGCCGACGTATAACGGATTAGGCTAAGTCTCATTGGGTCTCATCGCACTTACAGTTTTTACAGCTAAATTCAAGATCGATAGTCGCGTTTTCGAATTTTGTTTGCATAGGAAATAAGTCTAACCATATATAGATATACAAACTGGAAAAGTGAATTGAAACACTCAATTCTCCACGTGCTAGCCACTCTCATTAATTGCCCTTGCCCCAACATGCAGAGCTACGATCCTTAGGTCCACACATTGGCGCTTGGTCATCACCTACCCCCGTTTCTCATATATATCGTCGCTCTCCCTAGGCAAAGGCAACCCGCAAGGCTCACCTCAGCTCTAGAGCCTTGTCTTCTTTGCTTGCGAGGTTTTAATACGTTGTCCGCTCCATCCCAATCCTATACTTCATGTCAGACTTGCCACCAGTTCCTCCACACATTACACGAATGTGAGTACTACCGTTTTGTCCCAGATCCGCTCAAGCGTATTCTGACTACTCGTCTCAGAACTGCGGCGCTTGTATGTGCCATAATTCTCTCCCAATCATCAGACACGCCCACTGGCATCTTTCTTCCATGTTAGCTTATAGGAGGTCTCTTCAGCTGGTGCTTGCTTGGCGTCTTACTGGTCCAGGTTTGTGAGTCCAAGTGCAGTCCTTTCGTCCATGATGGTGTCAAGGTTACTCATTCGTTGATAAAGACGTGTACAGCTACAATTTTCCTGACGACCGGAAGCGCGTAAAGTTTCTCGGTATGCAATCTTCCCCGCACTCCATCTTTTAGCCTTCTGACCGTTCTCATGTAGTTTACGGAATCTTTTTCCTCGAAGTTGTGCAATCAGGGCTTAGATTCGCGGACCTCCTTTACTGGTTCGCCTCCGGTTATGGTAATATAGACCATATCCTTAATCCCTATATGAGCCCCATTGACGGGCCGATACTCGAATCTGTGGTGGCCATTATCGTCCGGTTTTTCTACGCCTATCGTATCTGGGTGATCACCAATAAGCGGTCCTGGTGGCTTTGTTTCCTCATTTGTCTAGTGCGTCAATCACTAGTGTCCTAAAGCACCTTTCTCTCAGCACTTTTGTTTCGTAGTTCTCCTTGGTCAACTTGGTAGTCGGAATTACTGGTGCTATGGTATTGTTTCGTTAGTGGTGATAAACTTGCATTCTAAATTATTCTCGTAGGTGAGAGTACATCGATGGTTCGCCACCTGTCAACACTTCAAAGCCATTGTGATAGTATTTACACCGTCCTCACAAGTTTCCCATAAATCTCGTTAACGGTGCTTTATCTAGATCTGGCTGACAGCGGACCTGATTGCAGATATCCTTGTCACTTCTGCGATGATTTATCATGTAAATATGTGGCGCTCGGATTGTGACAAATTACTGGGGCTGACATTGATCTAATATTCGCAGATAAAAAAGATACGCAAAACAACAAATTCTCTTAGAGACAATGCCCTGGTAAAAATTGTGAGATTGACTATCGAGACCAACCTATTGACGAGCAAGTATATTTATGGTTGACTACCTGGGGAATATTCTAACACGCGTTTCAGCTATCGTCGCGTCCGTCTCACTCCTGGTGGTTGTAAAATTTCCCGTGAGTGATCCCCAAATCCAGTTACGATTACCCTTTACTCAATAGATGACATAACTTTAAACTAGAATAATGACTGGTATGCGTGCCCGTAAGACAGTCCTTCTCCTCTGCTTCTCACTGCAGAATCTCACGATCTTGCTTCTGGGTGTTTATCTTCGAAAGAACGGCCTTGCTCGGGAATCTGTGAGACATTTATCCCTTTTGCAACCTACCTATCCCCTCCCATCTACGTATAGACACTGAAAAAGTTGGCAGATACTCCAACGCGCTCCTTGTGTCGCTTAACAGTCGCATTTCATTTCGTGAAGAGGGTAATAACAGTAAT
>QLOU01009472.1:0-13524 GCA_003313715.1 Russula abietina
CGCACACCAGGAAGACCTCAAATGTATTGCTCGCCAGTGATGCGGTTTTGTCTTCTGCCAGACGATGAGCAGGAACCTGCTATTCAACCACCGTTTTGGAGTGTTTTAGTCTATATGCTCTTGGTTGAAACTCTTAACATCGATGACGACGATTTGAGGGAAAGATTTGGCCTCGTGCCCATAGAAGATCCAGATTTTGGATCGAGGGTCGATGCTCCAGGATGCAGACGTTTAGGAAGGACCATGGAAGTTAATAAGACTCTGAGTCGCTTGGTCAAGGTCCGATCCCTTTTTTCTTGTTCTTTCGTGCTTGTGCTGACGAATATTTTCAGGGCGCAGAGAGAATAACAGTCCAATGCCTTGATGCCTACCCCATGGAACTCTCGCTCGTAAACCCGTCCCATCCGAACAACTCCAACGAACAGTACCACCCGTTCATACATCTTGATCGGCACCTTGGTGCAGGTTGGTCCTCTGTGTTTGCCTCAAGTAAATCCCATGTTGTGGTCAAGTTTGCCGTCGTGCCTAAGAAACCGAAGGCTGAGCTTGTACGCCAGCTCAGCGATGAGAAGGCTGCTTACGAGAAACTAAATTGTATTGCTGGATGGATAATCCCTCGACTCTATGGTGAATATGAGTGGCACGGCGGACGTGCGCTCATCCTTTCTGATGAGGGTCGGTCCCTTTCTCATCTTGAAGAGTTCACATCATTGCCGCTCATAGAGAAGTATGGCTTGCTGTGATTCGAAGAGGGTTGTGCTGATTTTCTGTTCTGTAGACTCATCCTGTTTGCGGAGATGTACTGCATACACTATTTGGGAGTCGAACATGGAGACTTTGAGCCGCAGAACGTGTTGCGAAAGAGGTGGTCTTGTTTACTGAAAATCATCGACTTTGGGTTCTCGGACGCCGACCATACTTGTCCAGGTTGGAAGGAGTGTGGCGAGCTGGAAGTGGTGTGGCATGAGCTTCGGCTAGATAGGATGGATTCTTGGTTCGGCCTAGATCATCGTCTTTTCCTGCTCTCGATGATCGTCTTTCCCCTGCTCGCCTTGGTCATAGCCTCAGGTATTCCTGCAAATCGGAGACTGTGGCCGCAAATGCAGTAATTCTCTTTCCATTTGTTCGATTATAGAAAGTCGTTATAACTGCGTGTACAGTACTGTACTGGAGTGCACGAATTATTGATATTTATTCGCGCTAGATTGCCTCAGCGTTTGAGGCACGGGCGAGTTTGTTGACTTATATTATTGCGGAGGATGTTCCCAGTCACGACGATAAGCGTAGTCACGATACGACGGGAAAAGGGCGAGATTGGACATGTAAGAAAGCGTTTCGTGTTCTCTATTTTTCTACTGTGTTCTCAGATGACGGGGCCAGGATTGAAACATTGAGTTGTCGCCCGTTGAACGAACCTCAAATCACCCAGCGTCTTTGACACCGGATCCACCTCTTTCCATTTGACTACTTCTCTCATTTTCCGACCCCGTTCTCCACTACCAAGTTCTACCGCCGAGGGCGTGTCTGCGTGCGTGTCTGTGCGCCTGTCCCCTAGTAACCATTTTAAACGCAGGCGAAGAGGCGGCCGGCCCTCGCCTTGTAAGACTTGAATAGCTTGTATACAGTACCCGTTTAGTTTCTCATCCGAATGATCCGATTTCTTGAGGCTTGCCACCGCCTATTCCGGAAGAGGAAGCCACTCGAACGGCAAGGGCCAAGCCATTTGAAGAAAGAAGCAAGAAACGAGAGCGCATGCATGCGGCAAACAGAAGACAGAAAACCTGATTGCGCAGTACACCAACCAGTCCTTCATCCATTCTTTCTCCTGACCCCCTTCAATGTCATTTTACACATTGCGGGAGTTCCTATTTCCAAGTGACAATCAGGACACTCATGTAACTCTCACTGTACCTACCCCAGCGAAGACGTCACGCTGGGATCCCAACCAACTTACCCACTCTGCACACCTACTTGTAGACCTGCCAGCCAGGATGCAAGGACATTTAAATCTTATTATTGACCACCACTACCATAACCAGGCAGCAACGACTCTCATAGACACCACAGGCCAGCATTTCACACTAGATGTTGCCCCTGGTTCGTAGCTAAGCTTGAGGCTGACTCTGATACAGCAGGCTCGAATGTCTTGCATTACATCTGATGCTGTAATGCAAGACATTTAAGCATGCTGCGTCAGCGTCAATCTTGAGTTTAATTACAAACCAGGGGCAACATCAATTACGGCTCGCGCTTGCCTTCACCTTGTGACTATTCACACCGGTCAGCGGCAGCCCGTCGCATCCGTCAATCAGCAAAATCTTCTGCAACCCCATACTCTCGCCCTTTGTCTGGAGCGAACTTTGGCATGTGCTTCCAAAACAGTGAGTGAATTCTTTGTGTGGCACGTAATGGTCTGATCCAGTCGACTTTTGCCAGACCAATCTTGTTCATACTTCCCTGGTTCCCCTAGTGCCGTGCCCACTGTCCTTCCGGCGTCCAGTAAGACTTTACAGAAGTGCGGTGGAAATGCCGAATTCTTCCCTTCCCTGGCTATTTCCCAAGGCACAAAGAGGCTGCAGGAAGAGCGACATGGTGGCCGATCGTTCAACGTGTCTTCCCCTGACATCACACATTACCCAACGGTGGATGAATTCTCGCACTACCTCCTCGCGTACATCTTAGGCCTCAGATACACGCTTTTTCTGAAAGTTCAACGCTGGAACACTCCAACAGCGTTATCATCGCCACCAACATCTACTTCGCCCACCCCAAACAACTTGGGATAGATTGATGAAAAATTACCCCTACGTCATGCCTGAGCAGGTGTCAAGACATGGCTCCGCGCGAAGGGCCTTCTCACGTCCCAGTCCTCATGGGCTTCATTCCCCAGCTTGCAACAGCCACTTTTGGATCCTGTCGTAATCTCGCAGTTGCGCCCCCTCCCTCTCTTCCAGACTCACCTATTCTACAAACTCCTATATGCCCAGTCCCCGCTCACTGGCTCACAGCGGCCTTCTTCCCCATCCACGACTCCGCAGAGGTCGTCTCATGCAGCGCGCCTCACGCCTCAGGAGATGACTTGTCATCGATGCCTCAAGGAATTGAATCACGTAGTAGTAGCCTCTCGAGATTGGTGGTCGCGACACCAATTCCCCGTTCCTTTCGACTCTGGACAAAGGTGCTTCAGAATCGTTCTTATCATACCCGGCATCACATTCTCCCACCTCAAACAATCAATGCCCTCTGTTCGAGGCATGGACTTCTCATCCAACGAGAAAGTTTGGCCCCATAGCGGCTACGAAGGTGTCTCATCTTGTATGTCTGTCTCATCCTGCTGGTTTATAACTCGGTTTCAGGGATTTATTTATTGTGTATGCTCAGCATTTCGATATTGCACCTCAGTTTCCTCTAACTGGCGAAAGTAATCGAAGCAGAAGGGTCCGTATCTACAACCGTGATGCGGACTGATGGGTCGATCATGGGGGATATCGTACCTTTAGTGCAACATTGAACATCTGTGGATCTCGTACTGCATTCTGGGAAACAAGCGAACAGGTAATTGGCGAAAGAAACGATCTAGAGTACAGCTCGGAATTTTGGCTGAATAAGTGTTTTGAGAAAGAACTCATCTTTTGTATCGTTGGATGAACGTTGTGCTGACGGACGTGTTGGCAGGTATCCTGAGCTTGAACTGTACATTCTCTTGAAGTCGTCGCCAAATGTCGAAGTATTTCCCTTTTTTCCTACGCTCTGCCTTTCCGATCAACGCCCGCTATGCTGCGAGAAGATTTCCGCTGGAACGGGCTGTATGCCAGCCACCCGGCCAACGGGACCCGGATTCAAGAACACTACGATCGCTTCGCCTTAGTGCAGCAAGGTGTCATTATAGCGAGTGTCAGGTATGTATCAGCTTGAATGCCGCATTCTATCACGCAGGCCAACGGGCTGGCATGGTGAAAGTGGTGCCGCCCACTCTGGCGGCCATATCACCGTTGACTTCCGCTCGTCGAACAACAGGCACGTCGTCACCCCACCATGTCTTTCCCACAGACGATGCGAATCTAAAGATAGCGAGCGAGAAGGAACTTTGATCCAAATTGGGGGTACCACTCGGCGCCAGATTGTGCAAAGAGAGGTCAAGAAGCCGAATAACTGCTGTAAAAAAAGCACATGGAACGAGTTGATAGACATCAACAAGTAGTACATGCATCTGGACCCGTTCCCAGACCTACCTCCACGCGCGCCCGAATGACAGGAAAGTGGATCCCGAGGCAGGAGGACGGACTGGTGGTGTCTCCCACACCTCCGTTCCCCTCACTGTCTACATTCCCTTCCGCGTTCCTGCCCCCCTCCCCTCCCCGAACGCTGAGGCAATCTGGTGCAAATAAATATGAATAATTCGTACACTCCAGTACTGTACAGTACACTACGATATAATGACTTTCCATGATCAAAAAAGTGGAAAGAGAGTTAATGCATTTGCGGCCACAATCTCCAATTTGCAGGAATACCTGAGGTTATGACCAAGGCGAGAAGGGGAAAGACGATCATCGAGAGCAGGAAAAGACGATGATCTAGGCCGAACCAAGAATCCATCCGATCTAGCCGAAGCTTGTGCCACACTACTTCCAGTTCGCCACACTCCTTCCAACCTGGACAAGTATGGTCGGCGTCCGAGAACCCAAAGTCGATGATTTTCGGTAAACAAGACCACCTCTTTCGCAACACGTTCTGCGGCTCAAAGTCACTATGTTCGACTCCCAAATAGTGTATGCAGTACATCTCCGCAAACAGGATGAGTCTACAGAACAGAGAATCAGCACAACCCTCTTCGAATCACAGCAAGCCATACTTCTCTATGAGCGGCAATGATGTGAACTCTTCAAGATGAGAAAGGGACCGACCCTCATCAGAAAGGATGAGCGCTCGTCCGCCGTGCCACTCATATTCACCATAGAGTCGAGGGATTATCCATCCAGCAATGTAATTTAGTTTCTCGTAAGCAGCCTTCTCATCGCTGAGCTGGCGTACAAGCTCAGCCTTCGGTTTCTTAGGCACGACGGCAAACTTGACCACAACAAGCGATTTACTTGAGGCAAACACAGAGGACCAACCTGCACCAAGGTGTCGGTCAAGATGTATGAACGGATGGTACTGTTCGTTGGGGTTGTTCGGATGGGACGGGTTTACGAGCGAGAGTTCCATTGGGTAGGCATCAAGGCATTGGACTGTTATTCTCTCTGCGCCCTGAAGAGATTCGTCAACACCAAGCACGAAAGAACAAGAAAAAAGGTTTCGGACCTTGACCAAGCGACTCAGAGTCTTATTAACTTCCATGGTCCTTCCTAAACGTCTGCATCCTGGAGCATCGACCCTCGATCCAAAATCTGGATCTCCCATAGGGACAACAAGGCCAAATCTCTCCCTCAAATCGTCGTCATCGATGTTAAGAGTTTCAACCAAGAGCATATAGACTAAAACACTCCAAAGCGGTGGTTGAATAGCAGGTTCCTTCTCATCGTCTGGCAGAAGACAAAACCGCATCACTGGTGAGCAATACATTTGAGGTCTTCCTGGTGTGCGGGGAATGTAAACAATCATGTAGCGGAGCCCGCTGAACACGATTGCCCAACGGACTCGGGGATGAATGTCGCTCGCATGGTACCCAAGCTGGAGATGGACGCGTCAAATAAGTGATGTCTGATAGGGGCAAGGCAAACACGAACCTTGCCAAGGATGGCCTTGTAACCGCGGTAAGTGGTTGGCACCGGCTCGGAGCATAGCTCTGTAGTTGATCTGTCTCTCATCTGCTCCATCAGTTCGCCGATGAACTTATCAAAGGCCCTCGATGATTTCTCTCCCCACAGGATTTTTATCCCACCGTCAAGCCGGAAACCTCGATCGGTGATCACCGAGTTGTCACTTGTACGCTCTTCACTTCGAACCCACACCGATTTTCCTGCCAGGGCTTCATAAATGACATCGATCTCGTAAGAAAGGAAATTCGTCATGGTTCGTGTCTCTGTTTCAAGACTCAAGTTGAATATCCGAGGGCCGCACCGCGATCGTATGCTTTGTATTATATCATGGGGTGTGAGTGTATAGTCATCGCGGGTGAATGTTGTTCTTGCAGCTTGTGTGGGGTAGTGCTGATCTATGATAACACCCAAGTGCTCTCGTATCCTGGATGGCAAGTCTTCGAATAGGTGTGCAGAGGGTGGAAGTCGTTCGGGGTTCCATGCTGGGAGGGAAAAGGAGGAAGTGATTGAGGGTACCTGTTCGTTTATAACATTTCGGAGCATGACACGGGTGTCCTGTTCATTCGGAAGTAAGAGATCTTTCCAGGTATGAATAGGACCAGGCTGATGAACGTCGATTGTAGGAAGGATTGTGAATGTCACGTGCAACACGGGATGTCCTCAAAATGAGATTTGAGCCATGATTTGGATTTGAGCACGCCTCCACTGCCACACTTGCCAAAAATATGAGTACGTTATACAAGGGTCTACTAACTCTACTAGTGTCCTAGTTTACAGTGGTTTAAGAACTCTCAAACCGATTCCAGACGAAATAAGAGTCTTAAAATAAGAATACAGTATCGGAGGGACGTAAAAAACATCCAACCAAGAAACCAACGCAACCATTTTAACGCCCCGCCCAGCTTCTGTCGCCTGAGACTTGAATAGTTTTTTATACCCTGTTTCTCATCCGAGTTTTTGAGGCTTGCCACTGCCACTGCCGTTCCAGAAGAGGGCCAAGCCATTTCCGTGCATTCTCCGTCGTCCTCAAGAGGCTTGACACCCACCGCCAACACATTCGATACGTGAACAGCACGCCTATTTTCCAACCGCGCGACCCCAAGAGGTCCCCCTTGGGTCCGATGCGCGTCGATTGGTAGAAACTAAACAGGCACAATGCGGGGTTGGTCCACTCGTACCTTTTCCAAGTTTGTCTCAGAGTAGGATTGGGTCTTGTGTTTCTCGGAAAGCTTGGAAGATTTATTCGAAAAAAGGGACGAGGAGACTTTGAGTGAGAATGAAGCGGATGCGAGGAGGGGTGAACGATTTGGAATGTGTGTGCCTGGTGTGGGATCGACACGCTGGAACAACGGCGAGATGTTGCCTGAACTTGAACTGAGAAAACAGCGAGTAAAAGATCGAGTTCACCCAGCGTTGAAGGGCATCGCACACGCCAGACCAAGTTAAGTAATATAATGACGATCTGGAGGTTGAAAGTCTCATGGCCAAGCTCATGGCGGTTGAAAACCTGTAGATGCGATGCATGTGATCTCGTCAGCGCCCTCCTAGTACTGTAACGGCTTTACGCACCTACAGCAGCAGCCAGAGCTCTTCGATGACAACCTCGGTTCTAACCCGGGCCATGCTCACACACCACGGAATGGCGAGGCAATGCAGAAGACGAATCGCATGCTTTTGATTGGCTTTGTTGATGTTCTTCAACACCCGCTCACGTTTCAGGCTACCTTTTCGATTCTTTTGGCCCTCTTTATAGTTTGCTCATCCAAGTGGCCCCCAACCTGTCATTTCAGTTTCATGCAAGCTCCCACGGAACAATAGTTCCTACTATTGCATTCCCAATGTCTCAGTGAACCTCCGATCGAGTCATCATGATAGGCATTCATGGGGTCAGACTGGCCAGTATCCAAGTGTGATGAGGTTCGACTGAGGCAATGACCTCTTCATAATTATATGTAACAACAAAATCTAATCATTCATTACGTCTTCGGTATAAAATTTTCATAACGGGTCCTTGCAAATGAGTAAAAGTATCGTAACTACACGGTGACATCATGCACTTGACCGCCTTTTAAACAGATTGGTGGGTCCGCGAATGCGGAAGACATAAGTCATAGCAAAGACAGCAAATACCTACGCCAGACGTAAGTTAGCCACCCACAAAATAACGGGTTCGGAAATGATGACTGCGACGTACGTTGAATCCTATATAGATCCAGATGAATGCGAAGTTGCGCCAATGATGGCTGAAGAAGATATTCGAATTCGACTCCAAAAATTGGTCCGTGGTCCTGAATGAACAGTACTGGCAATTGTCCAGAGCGTTTGGATTTGTGATGTAACCGCCAGACTGATTGATGAACTGGCCCAGGTACTGCTGACATGATTGACCTCCAGGTGGATGGACGGTGACGTATTCGACGGCTCCGCACGTGATCTGAGACCGCCCCACCGCTGAATAAACGACATCAGTACAGAGCTAAGCCAAAAGGACGGAATGCTTCACCTTGACCGACAATTCCTTCGACGATGTAAGTGTAAGGCGAAGTACGGTACATCCACTTCCACCAGCCGAGGTTCTTGTATGGTTGCAGTACACCATTGCTGTCATCAAAAGTGAGACAAAGTCCATCCATGAAGGATATGAGAGCCACTTACAAGGTGACGATGAACCCGAAGAAGAAGCCGAACAGCTGCGCGGCGATGGCAGGGTTCGGCGACATGGCGGCAACAAAAAGTGCGAATGTGGTGAGGTATGTCGGTAACATGACGCCAAGCATCAGATAGGTGTACCCGGCGCGGCTTGAAGGCAACCCGACAAGCCAATACCATATACAGAAGTATATAGAGGAGCCGATGATATTGAGGGGCACTTCTCCGAGAATTTGCGCGGAAATGAGAGCAGTCCAGCTATACATCCGACTAGGGCGTTCGCGAATCTCATAAACGCGTCGCGTGTTGAAGAAAACGCCCTGAATCTGGTTCGCTAAGGGTGGACCCATGACTAGACTCATAAAGACGGCCTGTTGGCACAAGTCAATCAGCCAAACAACGTCAGGACGCGGTGACTACAAGCAACTTACGAAGATCTTATTCTGCGTGCCCTGGATAGAGTCCTTCGCTTTGAAGAAGGTGAACCCAACAAAGAGGGAAGCGACAACATTCAAAGCGAGTTTGGCCAACAAGTACGTAGGATCTCTCCAATGACGAATGACCTCGCGCTCCCAGAGAGTCTTCGTCTGGTATATCCACGATGTTGAGAATTCGGAGTGTTGCGTGGTGTCCACCGCGTGACGTTTTCGGCCATCTTGGAGGAGTGTCTCAAGCTCTTCATCCACTTCCTTTGCATCTCGGGAGTTCTTCCACGCGCTGTGCCAGTCAATAGTACTGGTTGCCGTGGCACCAGCGCCAATGACGTCCAGAATATACTCAGCTCTGCGGGTGGGATCAGACAACATCAAGAGTTAGGTCAGCCACCTACGGGTTCGCTTCGGGAGGGCATGGTTTTCCGCCGTTGTTCTGGAAATAATTTAGAAGGGTCGTCGCATTCTGTCCGATATCTCCAAAGTAAACTGTCTGGCCTCCCTTCCGAAGGAGCAAAAGTCGGTCAAATTCTTGGAACAGTTCCGCTGAAGGTTGATGAATACTATACGGGATCTTAGAGTCAACACCCCGTATTGAGAGAAGAGGCAGATGCAATAACTTACGTGCACAGAATCGCCTGACCGTGGTTGGCCAATTCGCGCAAGAAATTTACAATAGCCCAGGCACTCTGCGAATCAAGGCCGGAAGTCGGCTCGTCCAAAAAGAGAAGCAATTTGGGCTTGGCGAGTGTCATCATGGGTATCGTAAAGCGGAGGTTGCTTTACATACCTTCGCGGCGAGTTCGACTCCGATAGTCGTTCGCTTCTTGTGTTCAACACCGAGCGTTCCCACAATAGCATCGGCATGCTTCTCCAGACCACACATTTTGAGCACAGTTTCAACGCTATATATAGGTCAGAGAAGCCCTCGATGATTACAGAACATTACTTACTATGCCTCCTTTTCTTTGATGGGTACTGACGGTGGCTGCCGCAGTTTCGCGGAGAAAAGAAGTGCCTCGCGCACGGTCGTCTGAGCCAAATGGGTGTCCATCTGTTGCACGTAACCGCTGCAACAACCAAACATATAAGCACCAAAGCGAGTTGACAAGGCACCTAAACTCACGTCTGTGCCTGGAAGTCGCTGGGCAAAGGATATCCGTTCACGAGTCTCTCGCCATGGACAACACCAGCCGCTTGACGCGCTGCCAGAACATTCAGCAACGTAGTCTAGAAAGGTAGAAATTAGCACAATTCCTCCCCATATATTCGACTTCCACGAACCTTGCCTGCACCAGACTCGCCCATCAACGCCGTGAGCTTCCCAGGAGCGACGAATCCAGAAATGTCATCAAGAAGGCGACGCGTCTCGCCCTTTTTGATGGTGACATCGTACTGAACGTGTCTCCATGTGAATACGTCCGTCATCATGGGCACAGATATTGAATCCCCGCTATCGGCGCGTAACTTTTCTTCCGCACCCCGCGGGTCAACCTTGCCTCGTTCTTCATCGGATTTTTCTTGAGCTTCACCTATAGCCACAGTACGCGGGCCGCGCTTGAAGAGCGTGATGCTCTTCTCTCCAGGAACGCGGGTGTTATACTCGCTGAAAACAAAAAGGCCAATAACGAATAAGACGCCGAACGAAATGACGATTCCGTAATTCTACTTTCGGGTCAGCTACTCTGAGCGCGGTTCACACCCTTTGCACGACTTACCCGCCATAAATTTTTGTAAGAGTAGTCGAATGAAATTTGTATAAAGCGATTGCCGTCCACGTTTGGCTGGCCAGAAATAGCACCGACCGTCGAACAGACTTGATTCGCGAGCGTCACATTTTCATACCCGTTGCCACTCGGTACCAGAGTGGAGCATGTTCCGTTAAGTGTATGGAACTCATTAGACATAATACCCTCGAAACCATACCGAATCGGCTATCATGTCGTGAACATGAGTAGAGACTCTAGAGGGGTGGATAAAGCTCACGTTAATGTACGAAATCCACTTTAATGCGCCGATCATCGAGGGTTTCGGGATTGTATATCCGGTGTAAAGGACGAGAGCTAGTAACATCAGACCGGCGACTGTTTGTGCGGGTGCCGGATCACCAAAGGCCGCGGCCACGGAGCGGAACCATGCCTTCATCACCAACGCGACGGTGAAGATAAACAGGAAATATGTGCTAGATAGAAAAATGAGAAACGACACATAAGAACAGGATACAATCACTTACAAAAACTGGCTCGCGGAAGATTGCAGTCCAACCATGAAGTAGACGATGAGGGAAAATACGATGATCGTGAGAAATGTTATTGGTACGTCAACGAGGGTGAGAGCAGCGGCTTCAATAAATGGATGGTACATGGCAGCCTTGGCATGTTTCACTACGATGGCACGCTGACTGAAGAGGGCTGGGATTTCGGACAAGGAAGAGATGGCCGTCCAAAGTAGGCCGCTGAGAAGCGAATTAAACGAACGCGTTGCGCAAGTAGGTTATGGATCCACATACAAGAAAAGAACACCTCCGCGCGAGAAATATTGGGAAGTCTCTTCCTTGAGCCGGAAGAAAACAGAACCGATTATAATGGCCTGAATTATAAAAGTGCTGCGTCATCTCAGTTGATGTTGTCTAATCAAATTTGAAAAAGAAACTCACATGACTACGGTCAGTTCCGTCGCGAGATTGCCGCGCAAGATCTGTACACGACGCAACATGACAGCGCGGGTCTGCATGGGGATAGATATCGTATAGGAGCTCCCCTTGCGAGCCGTAGTCGCGTGCTCCGCCGATGCACTTTGTTGATATGCAAGAGCGCGTTCAGGCTTGCCGACAAAATCATTGCGATATGACTCCATGTCCCTGCGGTTTTCGATCGCAGCACCCGATGCAAGGAACGCCGAGGCGAACTCTGCCGGCGTCAAAGGGACTCGCCCTTTGTAATTATCACGAATAATACGGGCAGCAGGGTCCGTCACTAAATAGTGACGAACCAGTGATTAAGATACACGCTGGGATTATTATAGTAACATACCAGCAACTAGGAAATCCGCAGTGGTCTGCCGTTGTGCTGGTTCAAACCCGAGATTGATAAAGTATTGCCGAGCTTGATCGGCACGACCGAAATATACCATCCTGCCTTCGTAGAGGACACACACTTTGTCGAAGTGTTGATACAAGGATTCACCAGCTTGATAGATAGATACGATAGTGGACAAACGTGCCACATCGGTTGCGATCCGTAGGGCACGGACAAATTCAAGGGCCGTGGACGCATCAAGTCCCCTAGTTGAGCTGGAAACAGATACTATATCAACAATTAGTCGATCAGAATTGCGGAAACCCGTACTTGTCCCAGGCCGTGATCGCCGAACGAAGCGCGAGAGCCTCGCTAATGGAAACACGCTTCTTCTCACCGCCAGACACACCTCGGACGGCAGCATCGCCGACTGGAGTATTTTTAACATGGCGCAAGCCGAAAATCGTCTGAACGATGTCGGTGATATTTGTCACATACGAGCCACGTGATCGTTCTTCGAAGCGGACATGTGGTGCACGCATCTTAGCAGCAAACTTCAGCGTCTCGTCGACCGTGAGGGTAGGGAAGTGAACGTCATCCTCCGGGCAGTACGTGACGTCGCCGCGGAAGTGCTTATGAATATCCTCTGGAGAGAGAGAATCGTAATGTACTTCGCCCTCAACGAGATGATATTCTGCGCGTTGATTGGTGAGCGTTTTCAAAAACGTGCTACATCCAGAGCCAGGGCTTCCGAGGACAACTGCGGGGGGGGGAAGGCTAAGTTACAGTCCGCGGGCTGAGAGAATAAAATATTACGGACGTAGCATTTCCCCTGGCCGTATAACTCCCTCGAAGCCGCTCAGAATGTCACGCAAGGGAGGACGGCGCGATGTTCGGAAGTTCTCAATGATGTCTTTGGGGTTGAAGTACGAGCCAAAGGTCCTCTGATAGCTCGCAGCAGCACCCAAGCCGACAACGTGGAGATCTTTGAACAAGACACCAAGCTCGCGTGATTGAATGCCGGCACGGTCGCGCCTGCAAACGCAGACTAAATAACGCGCGGCGGGGGTATCCCAAGAAAAAAACTACGCACTTTTTCATAATTGTTCGAAGGGTTTTCTCAAAATCGAAGGGACCCGTATGGGGCACTGAGAGGGTCTCGGACGACAATGCATGCAGAGTGGGTTCCTGCAGGCGCGACTCGGAGATGTGAGTGAGTGTGCGCCGAAGTTCATCGACACCCTCTCTATCGAAGTATCCGACAGTAACGCGCGAGGCCGCGCTGCGCCCGGGAACTCGATGTGGGATGGAAGGTGATGGCTCATTAGAATGGGGGTTCTCAGGCGCTATTGGCAACGAGTCGACACTCGGGTCATTCCTCGCGACTCTCTGCATGTTGGACATGGAGTCGTAACCCGTAAGGAGGATAATGGGCAGAGCCTAGACGTTAGGGGCAAAACGAACGACGACGGGGACGAGAAGTCAAGTTGGTTATTAATCTAGGGCCAGGGGTTAAAAGGAAAACGAAAAGTCGTGCTAGACCATGTTTCGATTCGTTCATCCGAACCTCAGGTGAATCACCAATCACCAATCATCTCTAACGATGACAAACCGTTTGGCGCTTCCCAGACACGGGCATCGGCGGCTATGGGCTGCCGCGTAAGCCGA
>QLOU01009475.1:0-10218 GCA_003313715.1 Russula abietina
ACGGCTGAGAGGTTGTTGATGGGGATTCGGGGAGACTCGAGATGGCGAAAGAGACGCGTATGATCCGACGCTGAGCGCTACTGTATTGTATGGGCACAGGCGCTTCCGTCTTCGTCAACTCCCGCTTGCCGCACTCGCGGTCTTCAGGCGCTGTTCATTCTTTTCTAAACAACCCACTCGGTCAAAGCACAAAGAGTCATTTGGTACCCATGCGAGTAATCACAAATGAAATGGCACTCGGTGCGGCGAAGCCCGTCGCTGTCGACCGGCGACCGTCATATTCTCCACTTTCTGCCTCTCCTTTATCGCCCTCTATGCGGATGCGCTCAGCGGCCACTACAACTCAAGTCGAACGGAGTGAGCGGAGATCAAAGCCGATATTTCGAAGGTACCGTTCCCGGTTTGTAAGTTGCTTGCGATGTTCGAAACGACGCAATCGACATTTTTCTTTATTTACGTGTATGTTATTGCGGAATGGCGCGGATAACAAAATTCCTCGTAAGTTGCCGGTAGCAGATGTCCATGTATGTCATCCCAGTAAGTTGCTAAGCCGGACTCAAGGCTTCGTGACAAGCCGGGGCATACCAAAGCACAGCTATAAAGAGGCCCTTACCAGCACCACCCGTGATTCACTTTAGCGAATGTTAGGTCTCCTTGCTGATGCCACATTCTTCGGCCCATCGTCTGCTTGGGAATGTACGCGGCTCTGGCGTGGAAGATAGCACCACGCGCATCTACCACGAGGTCCTCTAAGGGAGTGCTATGGGTGGGTGAGGTCAAGGAGAACCACGGATGATACTCTGGCCCTATCGTCTCCAGACAGGGCTCATAATCCTGCTCTTACTCTGTGTGAGGGAACTACCCTAGACTAAGTAGCCAGCTGCACGGACCCGTTTGAGGGGGGGACGCATCAAAGAGAGCGTCAAGACCGAGGAGATGCTCTCTTGGGGCGAGAAATTTGTGAGTCAAAGCTTCTGCGCCTCGTGACTCGTGACTGATTTGTTTCCTTCCAGAGACAGTCGCTGCGGCAGCAAATGTTAACACGGATGTGCAGAGTCATATGGATTATCCGCAGCACATGGATCGTCGACGGCGGTGCTTTCGTGTTAATGATGCACGTCTTATTTTCCTCCGAGAATCATTACCCAATGCGCGAGTCTGCACAGTTGGGGCAAATGCGCTAACAATCTCGGTAAAGTGAAGGCTTGCTGTAGTGCAGAAAAATAGGATGTACGTACAGTTAGAAGTGCAACTGCTTTGGTTAAACAATAACAATACTGTTTGTTACGTTGTTTTTCCCGAAGTTCCCCAAACTGTTACTCTTTTGAGAGCTGTACTGTTTTTCTCATTGAAAAAATACATGGCCCAACTCGAGTTCAGGACAAAGTGCGGTTCATGTTCTTCTCGAGCTCGCAGCGACGTGATTCGTCTTGGTTCAAATGTCGCCACCACGCTGCAAGTGTGGGTGAGTCACGGACCTCACGATGGTTGGGTACACAGTTTGGAGGACTTCATTCGATTCATGGTTGGTTTATTTTGAGTTGATGGGAGCGGTGGGCGGGGAAAAACGCAGCAGCAGGCTGTGGCGAAAGAGAGAAGAATGTAATTAAGCTGACGGCCCGGAATGGCGGTCTGGGGGGCCTCAGGCCACAGCTGTACTGTGACATCGCTATTTTCTTCTCTTTCATCACCTCATTTTCATCGCTTCACGATCATCGTCCGGTGAAAGACAACTGCGAACTAATTGAAGACCATTTCGCCCTAACACTAGCAGCCATCCCTTCCACACCCATTTCCCCGACTCCCTTTCCCCTTCTCGTGGGGTTAGCCCGGCCTTGTAAGCTAACCACAACACGAAATCACGAAAAGGCCACGATGACCACGATTCCAACCAATCGTCAGACGATCGCTGAATATCCCTTTTGAGAGGAATAGTATGGTACCCAAAAAGTGATTTTCTAACAAGCAATGGAATAGCGAATCATCCTTGCGATGTACAACGTCATTAACGCGAGGCGAATGAAAGGAAATGGACTAAGTAAAGCACTGTGGTATACATAAACCGCATATTTACAGTAAAGGTAAGTTAACGCATCTGGTTCAGTCAGGTCAGAATCCGAGTAATGTCCAAAACCGTTTTCCAGACTCCCTCGCGATCCCTTTCAATCACTTTACCAAACAACGGTGTAAGGTGGATGGCCGCGCTGGCCTTGCATTTTACCACTTTAGGTCTAATTTCTAAAGTGTTCTCGCTGATCCCTTCGATGTCGCATGTTCGATACAGGCACCTCACGCCTGTTATTTATCATACGATATTTTGGCTCCTATTGACTTCTAATGTACTTAAGACCTCCTGTACCATCGAGAAAAAAGTAGACCAGCGAAGTTTTCCCCCTTTATTTTCTGTTGTGTGCCCGCCGTCTCAGGACGCCTATTCTCCCCTTCATCACATCTATTCGACGAGGGAACGCGTTGACGTGAGCTGCTGAAGTACCGCAGCGTGTATCTCTCCTCTTATCTGGTGTCGCTACCCTTTTCTTCTTTGGACCTCCATCCACCCCATTCCTTCGAACTCACAGGCGCATCGCTTGTGCGCGCTACAACGGTTACTCCTTCGAACCTGTCGGGGTGCCAGCGGAGCGACTGAGCTTGCCCCGCCCTACACCCTGGAAAGCTTCCAGATGAGTCATGAGCGTCCGGCATGCTCGCCGGGGATGTCATTGGCCTTCGCGACGGGCGTGTAGGAAGGCCAGGGCATATTGACGAAGCTGAGCGGCGGGGTTGAGACGGAGTATGTCCCACTTGGCCTCGTAGATACAAAGGTCTTTGACGTGGTTCGCCTCTGCAGCCTCTTGTTGCATGTGCTCCGTCTCTCGGAGTTCCCGCTGGCGTCGCCCCTTTGCTAGCCAGAGGAAGCCTAGGTGTTCCTCCTCCGCGCAGCGTTCCCGCTCGAGATTCTCCCTATTGATGGACTCCTCTTCAGCCTGGCGCCACAGATACTCTTGTTCCAGGACCCGATAACGGGCTTCCCGGATCTTGCGCGTCCTTTCCAGCACCGAGCGCGAAAAGTCCACCCTCTTTACTTGCTGGCGCGCCGCTTCGGCCTTTCGCGCATTTTCCTCGTCACCCAACCTGCGACGTACCTCCTCCGCCTGCTTCAAGAGCTGCTTGAGCCTACGCGCATACTCGGCTTCCTTGTCGCGCTCCTCGAGCCCTCGCTCCCTTTCGGCGCCGAGGACTGCTTGGCAACCGTCGAACAGCGAGTCGAAGAAGTTTTTTGCGCAACGAAATGGGGAAGGTTGCGGTCATCTAACTCAGGAAATCCAGGCACGACGAAAGATGGCTGGACGACGTCCGCCCCTGGTGGTCATGGTCTTGTGGATGCGTGGGGGCCTGGGATACGAGAATGGTGTTGCTTCGCCGGAGAGGCTTCCTGCCAGCCAGGGAGCACATCCTTGTCTGCCCGTACTTGGTGCCATGCTGTTTTGCATGCGCGGCACCAGTACGAGCTCGCTTGGATCTCGACCTGGCCGTTAGTAGCAGCACTGACAATGGTCTATTTTTGTGACATCTTGCTGCACTCATGACCACGTGGAGTCTTCTTGCCGTCCGCCCAGGTACGGGTTGTAACGCAGGAAGCTGGCGGGGAGGTGAGCGCTGTCTGAACTGTACAGGACTTTGCGGGTTCCGAAATAGTTCAGGGATGTTGTTAAGATACTGAAATAAAATGACATGGGTCAATGAAGATAAGAAAGAGGGTGAGATGATTGATGGATTTGAAGAATGTCGGTAATCTGAGAGGATAGAGTGGTGGAGACCTCTCGCATGGACAAGCGGTGCAGTGTATTCAACTCAGATTATCAACTTGCTCACTCACACTGGCAGAGGCTGGGAACTTATTGATAGGGGCATACATAACAGACATCGGGGTGTCCACATCCGAAGGGATACAGCAAGATGCTACAGACTAGCCCCGAAGGGGATAGTGTTCAACACATGTGCGGGGGAGCCAGGGACTCGGGCTTTCATCCTGCTTGCTGCGGCCACCTGTCGCCCTTCTCCGAGGATAGGGGCCAGTCGGCCAAGCCTTGTAGCGCATGCAGAGGCAGGTAGGGACGACGGCCGTAGCGGTTTCGAGCCTGCGAAAGCTCTCGTCAGGGGCTACCGCTACCCCAACTGCCGATGCCGATCCTTCTGAGTTCCTGTAGGATGCCTGCCAGGACCGCATGGGGAAGCAACGTGGCCGCAACCTTTCAGTCATGGTGGTATGGCCTTACAGTAATACAGTGGAACCGCTGTCCATACGACGTCGTCACTCGTTTCTTTCGATTTCCTAGTCTCACCTTTTCTCCTGTTTCTGGAATACCGCTCCATTCTCGCAGCACCCTCTCAGCACCAACTGATATGTTTCAGTTCCGTTCTGTAGTTGATACAATGAAAGGTCTTTGTGAGTCTACCACATATTCACCACCCATTGCTAATTTGCTAGTTATGCACAAGAACGTACTACAAAAGTCCTGGAAATAGTCCCATTCTCGACATCCCTCCTGCTTATTGTTGTGGCGCCCGAACACGTCCTCGTGTTGCACTGTGCTCACAGCTTCATTGTTGATGCACAACAAGGCTTCCAGACCACCGATAGCGGAGTGAGGAGTAGTGGATCAGCGGGGTTTCGGCCGTTGCCGTCGCATTGAGGTTTGATTACCTCCGCGACTCGCACACAGCTAAACAACCGCTTCTGATTAGGCGTCGCATTACAGTAAAGCATTCGCACTCGTACTACTGTACATGAGTATGCAAGGCTTTCACTCATGCGTAGAAGGCAAAACTGACGCCAGCTCCTGGGCGCTTACACCCGTATGTGCGTCCAAAAGGTGAACTTTCAGCATCCCCCAAGGCATCCCCTCGTCCGACCGACTACAGCTTTCTTAGGAGTTAGTAGTTACCTAGTAACCACCAACGCAGCAAATCTGCTTCGTCAATATCTCAAACTGCTCACAGAGACCTCGACGGTAGTGGCAACCAGGGCATGTCGCATCGCTGACTCGCTGTTACCTTTTACCACTAAATACGAGCCAGTCCGTATCAACGTATGTACAGTATAGTAGATGGCCACAACCATCCCATGACCCACCGAATTTCCCATTGCAAAGAGGATCGATTCTCAGTGTTGACACATGCTGTCATCTTTCTACGTACTGCAGTAACGGGCCTGTATCGTTCGCAGAGCAGTCAAAACCCTGGCAGGGTTGGTTTTGTCCTGGTTTGCAGTACATGAGATCAACCCCCTCGTAAATAGTGGTTAAGTGAGTCCGCTCTATTATCCCGGCAGTGAATTCAAGTTAAGTACGGTGGGTCGTCGGAACTGTATTGACAGACGCACAAGCGGCGAGGCACCATGCAGCACGGTCCTCACATCTCAAAATACTCTCAAGATAGGGAATGCGCCCTTGAGGAAACCCAAGTAGTTCCGAAAATAGAATTCAGAATAGCTCTGACATGGGAAAAACGACATGTCCACTGGCATCAGCATCGTTCTTTTTCGTAGACAAACCAGACAGTTGTGATATCACTTTCCAGAAACGCGCAAGTCGGAGAGACAAATGTATCACTGGCACAGCCCGTACAGGTACCGAAAATATCTGCGCGCTGCACCCAACTGGCGTGGATGTTATTTTGGGTTCTACTGAACGGTGACATGATGGATTACGAACAGGGTGCGTCTTCGCGTTGAGCTGTCAACCACAAGCAACGATCGCTGTTGGGCCATAAACTTGGAGGGACCATGAATGCATTTAGGATCTTGGGGTAGCTATATGCATTCGGGAACAAGCTAAATACATGCAAAGTTATGGGGAGCTTAAGGTACTTCTGCACGAGTTGCGGTCGATTTATGGGTCTTTTGAAAAAGTGGCAACGTACCTGTCTGTTTGAGTAATTAGCCCTCGTAGCTGATAATTGCGAGCAAAGCAAGCAATCAATCATCGACCGCCTCCGACTTTCTGCTTCGACTTGTCCTGCTCCAAGTCTCTATCCCAGACAGAAACGGTGACAGGGAGATCGGTGAGTTGTCGCGCAGAAATAAATCGCTTAATGCCTTCCTGGATGGATCCATACGGCTGGAACCCCTCCAAGTAAAGATTCTGCAGGGTGGACAACACTTCTGCTGTTCCGCCCCCAATGATCTCCTCCAGGGCAGGTGCGATACGTGGCGCAAATTGCTTGGATAGGTAGAGATTTTTCACAGCTGTGAATGGAAGCAGAAGTTCCAACCATTCGATATTCTCGATACCATCTTTCCAATTGAGTTGCGAATCCACTGGCTCGTAGATGAAAAGGTCCTCCGTCGCGGAAAGGAGAGGCAAAGAAGTGGTACAGATCTGTGCCACGGACGAGAGCTGCCAATCCGGCTCTCTGCATAAGACTATTACTTCGACCTCACCTGCTGGTGTTGGTGGTTGAAGTTTGACGGAAGTAGCTTGACTATCAAAGAATACATGAGCTTCCTTGGGTGCCTTGAGAGTTGATAAGTGACCGACGAATCGGATGAGTTCTGGGGTATCGAAGAAGATATCATTGAAGAACGTCGTCTTCAACCGGAATAGTCGAGGCGTATCGATCCGGGCCACAAGTTCCTCCAAGTATTCGTTGACCCCTTTAAACGCGAAGCTCGTGAGAGCCGGGAGGACAGAGCGAGTTGGTGGAGGTGAACGTCGGCGCTCCTGATCAGGAGAAGATAGAGGGGATTCGAATTCAAATTGAAGAAGATTGAGGCTGGTCAACATGGAGAGGCAAGTGGCTATCGCATCGGGTGAAATGTACCCGGAATGGGGGATCTTAAAGAGACAAAGACAGACAAGGTGGGTGGTAGACAAAAGAAGTTTTGGTAATCCCAAAAATGGAATGGAGATTAAGAAGAGGAATCGCAGACGTGGCGCAGATCCACCCAAGATTGAATCGGGAAAATTCGGCAAGTACGACAAGTCTTCAAATGACAGGAACAGACTTGCGAGCTCCGGGAATGGCACCTGCATTGCAGCCCAAAAATTTTCAATTTGTGAAGTTGTACGGGAATCGAGATTGAGTTGACATATGCGATCGCTGTGCTTGAGTTGAGCAATCACATTATCCACTGAGTCCTCGGAGACATCGCCCAAAATGAGGAGAGGCAAGGCTGGCCAGAGGTTTTGTGTCCCGCTTGCAGGTGTTCTAGTCGTACAATAAAGTTGCAGGTTCAGGCGACGTGGTGATCCGAAAACGAGGTCTCTCCACCGTCGACACACGTGTACTAGCGATTGCCACGACCGCATCTTCCTTATCGTATCTTGGGTGCCCCACACCATCTCATTGATATCCAGATCTTGATATCGGACTACGTAGAAATCAAATATTGCTAAGAGGTCATCATCTGGGAGGTCGTTGATTGTTACCGCCTGACCTACATCGCATCGAATCAACCAAGTCATTGGAAGGTGATGCCAATGACACAACCAAGGACTTACGTCGATTGTGGGGATGTGCGAGATTGTCTGACATCAGCGAGCCTTCAAAATTGTGAGAGGAGTATGGTGTCGATGGGAGAATCAAGATAACGGGGATATTTTCAAGTTATCCCGGGCCGGCATACCCACACCCTCCACGCGACTTATGGCTCGATGGCGGACCGATGATGTCGCGAGTACTTTGCCATCACAGCACCCAGAGACACTTTCATGGCCGCAATTCGCTCGTCTTGCACAGCGCACTCGTTGGAAGACTGAGCTGGAGGATATTGTTACCGACACGGAGAAATGGCTTTTGAGTCATGTGTTTACAGTTTACTATTTTGCCCTAGGTACGTGGCAGTGGTGAGCCGCCTGTCGTTGTATTTCAAAACAGATACTTATCCATGCTGACAACCGCAGTCCGTCTCTGTTCCTCTTCGTAGGGAATCGTCGTTCCTCAGTGCCATCTTGTACACTTAAGATAAGGATTTGCTGTGTCAACGAGGTCTTGCGGTGTCACCGGATGAGTGTGGTATGGGCTCCGGTTGTATGTTCTCCTTCACTGTGCGTCCCATCGCGTCCCATTTCTCCTTACTTCAAGTTCTTTTTCTCTTTCCTCCCCGATCCCGCCCTATAATTCCATTTCTTTCTCTGTTCGGCTATGTTCGTTGGGATCCCAGGCATTTTTACGTGCTCTATGAGCAAACAAAAGTTTGGGCCCGGGGTTCAGCGACCTGTGTGTGACGCATATCGCGTTTGTTTGGGAATCCTGATGATAGAGACGATGGAGATCGACGTTTTCCTTCTTTTGCTTTTGGCCGGGTACATGACGACATGACGCGCTGGCCGGGAGCATCAAGTCTGTTATGCATGTCATCACAAAGTTCCCGTGGTGGTAAGTCGCTGAGGTGGACTTCGTGACAAAGCCGAAGCAGCCTGACTCTTAGGTTTGGAGCTTACCGGTCACGTACGGGCTTGCCGATGCCACATTTTCGACTCATCGTCCGTAGGGATGCGGGCGGCTCTCGGCTTAACACAGGCTTATCTACTGCGGGAGATGCTGATGGGCGTCTGCGATCAGGGCAGCTTTTCTCCATACAGTATACTTCAAGGCCGCGCAGGAAGAAGACAAAACGATAGTCGAACGTTGCCAAAGGACACGGATTGGATCCTCATTTTTGTGAGTCTTTGTGGCCACATTCATACGCATTTATATATCTTTGCACACAATTTAGAATATTCTATACCAGTCCAGTCTCTTGTCGCGGTCACTGTGCTCCTTACTGTAACCGTCCAGGACCTGTGGCCGAACAGTCGGGACACCTCATGACTCAGTGAGAACCAGATAGATGTTCCCAAGGTAGAATGACTCATTTCTACCTTGAGAACATGTATCTGGTTCTCACCGATCCGAAGTGCTCATCTATTCCTTCTCCTGTCGCCAAACCACCCCGATTCTTTCCTTCGATATAGCCCAGATGAACTATTTCTCTCTGGTTTTTAGGCCTGGTTGTAAGCCCCAGCTGTGCACTTTTGGCGACAGCCGTTTGGCTCAGCCTGTAGGGTGCTATCCAGAGAAGCAAGCGCAAACGCGTTGCCAACGGTGTGGGCACGATGCATGGGCGGTCGAAGGATTGCCGACGCAAATTTACCACTACATTGTTCCGCGTCCAAACGTCCTGGTCATCCTAAGTTCCATCTGAAACTACTGTATGCGAAGCCACAAAGACTTTTGCACCAAGCTTTTATTAATAAAACGCGATTGACGTTGCATCTGGACCAGTTTTTTTCATGACATTTGAGAGAGATTCTGATGCGTGCGTAATTTCGGCCTCGTCGGACCTAGACCGCTACTTCTGGAACTCGCTTTCGGACACCTAGGATTTTTGCCGCGCTTGTGGCACCCCACTCGGAGCATGATCATTTTTTCATTTATTGTGTGGGGAGACGAGAGGTGCACATTGAATCCAATCCTCGTCTTATTGTTGCATTGTCGCTTTATCTCCTATCCAGGCCGATTTGACATGAATGACACGACTGAACTCGTCTGGTCATGTCAATGGGTCATGTCTAATTCATATTTCAGGATCGCCAAGTTACTAGGTGCTGGACAGAATAAGAATTGGTGCACTGTGTGGTCTCTCCTTCGCTAAGTCTCTTCCTCAACAGTAAACCAGGACAGGGAGCAATTTGTAACAGTTCGTGTCTGCTGCCCGCATGCTAAAATCACGTTGGTCCCACGTCACGGCCCGCTCCGGGCCGGTACCCCTGTCAAACCAACGTCACCTAACTAACGTCATCCGTGTCCCATATACTGTATTGTCTCAACGTCGAATCCCAACAATCTCTCTGCTGTATGTAAAGGAAATTTACTCACTATATTAATCACTCATAACAAGGTGTCATGGTATAGGCCCCGCTCGAAAGATTCCTGTCATTCCCAGTCAGGTCTCCCGTCCCCACCAAAAGTGCAGCGACCCCTTTTCTCGGCCTCCTGGCTCGTTGACCCGAATAGATTGGGATTTAGACGGCTCACTACTGATGGCAGACTATCTCCCACATTCCAACAATCGATGTAAGTCCCTTGTTGATTGGTATTATCTCCCAACGACTGCCGGCTGATTCGATGCGATGTAGGTCAGGTATTAACGATCGACGACCTCCATGACGACATCCTCCTAGAAATATTTGGCTTCTATGTGGTCGGATATCGAGATATGGGTTTCCGCCACCT
>QLOU01009476.1:0-16908 GCA_003313715.1 Russula abietina
AGAACATGATACCCGGATCCTTATAGACGTCAAGAATCCCCTCCCATCCGATCTCAAGGTAAGCAAGCACTGTGCAGAAGCATGCGACACTAAGTTTTCAAATTAACTCGGCTCCTATAGAACCACATTCTTACAAACATTGTCCCGCAACTCCCCGAATATCTCCACGCCGCCATCCACGCCGCCCTATCGAAGGACCGTCTCCGGCGCATGCCTAACTCGTTCCTGCCACCTATCGAGCAGGGTGGGCCACATTCTAAGGAGGGTGTCATTCTCCTCGGCGACGCGTGGAACATGCGTCATCCGCTCACCGGCGGCGGCATGACCGTCGCCCTCTCGGATGTCGTTCTCCTCGCACCGATGATCGCCGCTGAGCTCGACCTCACCGACTGGCACGCGCTCACGGAGGTTCTTCACCGGTGGCACTGGGCGCGCAAGCCGCTTGCGGCAACCATCAACATCTTGAGCGTCGCGCTGTACGACCTCTTTAGTGCGGAGGGTGCGTACTGCATGTTCTACCTCACAACAGCCACACGCCACCACATTTCCACATGACTCTGACTCTCGTATCCTACCTGCGGGACGCACAGACAAATACCTCGCCATTCTGCGGACTGGATGTTTCAAGTATTTCGAGCGCGGCGGTGAATGCATCCGAGGTCCAGTCTCGCTGCTCTCAGGGTGAGTTCCTTTCCTCATGTGGGAGGCACAATGCTTACCCTCGACGGTGAACCTCTTTTACTCTAATGTTAATAAACCAGACTAGCCACAGATCCCATCTTGCTCTTCAACCATTTCTTTTCCGTAGCGTTCTACTCTACCTGGGTTCTTTTGATGAATCCACGCCAAGTGTGTGTTCGTGGGAGCAAGAAATTCGAGCTCGTCCGGCCCTCATTGGTAGAGTACCCTTTTCTAGTTGTTACCGCATTGCGTACTGTAAGTGTTCAGTTCAGTTCAATGCATCATTTCTCACTTCTGACCTCCATCTTTTCTGTTTTGACTAGTTTTGGACAGCAATTGTGGTGTTTGCTCCCTTATTATGGACAGAGATTCGTTGGTGGTAATAGATAGATGCCAAATTACCTTTGGAATGTTCTTTCCATGCACTTATCAAAATGCACAAACATGCCATTCATTTACAGTACATCTAATGGGCAAGTTATTGCTTCAAGATGTGATAATGAGGAGGGCTGTATACAGATGGAAACGTTGCATGTGGGCTTTTGGTTCTTGGACAGTATGCAACAAGGACATCAGGCCAGATACAGATGATGAAGTCAGAGAGGGAGAGGGAAATTGGGAAAGATGAATGGGCTCTTCAAGTGGGATTAACCGGTGTCTGCATTTCCGCCGCCAACGGTCTCGCGCATCGGAAATCCGGGCCCAAGCTTCGTCTACCGCACGCTGGCGTTCCATGGCAGTCTTTTCCAGTTCCGCTGTCTTGCGCTCCTCTTCAATCCGGCGTGCTTCCTTTTCTCGGTCACGACGGGCACTTTCGCGAAAAGCAGCATCGTGTTCTTCACAAAGCGCGCGGGCGCGGCAGCAGATAACCGATGCGTTTCCAAGAAGGGCATAACCCGAGGAAGTAGTTGAAGTGTAATGTGATCAGTTAGTGAGCGCACGCTTGTTGGGGCTGATGTTGGGGCTGCGGGTCCCTGATGCCGAGACAAAATGGTAAGCGAGGGCGATGAAGAGGACCGCGACGATGTGGCCATAAAGGCAGAAGCGCGGGGGAGTTGTAGCGCTACGAATGCCACAAACGGGAACGTGGTAGCCTGAAGCTTCTGCGCCGCTGTCACATCGCACAGTAAACAAATGACAGGGGAAAAAAGGATAGCACACACCACTCCAAGCATCACGTTCCCGAACATCGCCACCCCAAACGACGAATCCATACTTGTGAAGGAGTTCAACGAGAGTAGGGTCTGTCAAGGTATGTCTGAGGCGCAGTTAGAAGGGATGCTGTGTAAAATGGGGCGACGTACCACTTGAAGTCTGGTACATCATCATGTTCGTTACTTACTAAGACAATGCAGCCGATGCGTAACTCCGACTGGCATAGACGTAAGATTTCGTCGTGGCTGCTGAGAGTGAAGTCTGGTAAAAGTCTTGGGGAGCCAGCGCCCAGCCTGCTGCGAAGGTCATTGGTTTGACGCTGGGAGGTCGAAGGACCAGCATCAGGGACAGGACTTGCACGACTCAAACAATGTGCGCCTGTTTCGTCTTCGAGGCTGCGGACCCAGCGGTCTGAGACCGCATATGGGTCGGAGCGATCGAGGACTTCGCGATTAATGGGCGATAAAAGTTCAAGAATGAGAACAGGGCACGTGGAAGAGGGATACGCAAAGTATGTAAAACAAATCGAATTATGCCAGCTAGGACGTGGAATGGGAAAGTCAGGACTGAGGATATCATGATGGCTGGCGCGACCGGAATGGCTGGCCATGGGTAGTGCTGGCGTATCGGAGTATCGTGACACTGATTATGTCATTATCGCGCTCCCGTGACAGAATCAGACACGTTCCGTCAGCGTCAGTTTCAGCTCAAGGGAGGCACGCCAGCCTCAACGATGCCCTCCACAGTAGAAGAGGAGGCGTTCATGGCCCAGCTACTCGCGAATCCTCCAGTGACGCCTTCTCGTCACCGAAAATTGCCTCCCTACAAACCCAATCCAGTGCAATATTCTGGGCAGAGGATCACTACTCCGACACGCCAGCTATACTCGGTCGGGCAGGTTGACATCGAAGAAGAGGTCTCTGGCTGGAGCTGGGACGCTCTATCTGACTATGTCCCAACTCCTAAAAAATTGCACGACTCGCCCAGAAAACCTATTCGACATGAATCCAGGCATCATGTCTCAACAACAACCCCAGTTGTGCCAAAATACATGCCCGAACCCTGCACCAGATGTTTGGTACGGACAGTGGTGGACTCGTGGAATGACGATGCGCGCGAGAAGGTGAGAACACAGCTCACTGTGTACCTATGCTTATGAAAATCATCGGCTAGCATATCACAGCCACAACCGACCCTGGGCTTGAACCTCATTTCGTCACATTGAAGGACGATTGGGTGTACACTGACATACACGAAGGTATGTGTAAGGCTTATCGTCCTCTTCTGTTTTTGTAATTGTCGAGCAGGTGATGTGGTTAACATAATCGGACCGTTTGACGTCTCAGCAAATGGCCAGAAAACTATTACAGTAACAACCCTTGAGAATTTGCTTATCCATCACCCCGACACACTCCTCACGCCTTCGTTATTAGCATCCGCACCGAATTGCCAGCGTAGGCCTCTGGTTACCGCGTTGGTGAGGGCACCAAGTCCTCCAACACCAGCTCTCGTGTACGGCACGGTATTGCATGACGTCGTTCAAAAATGTCTCCAAGAAAAGCGCTGGGACGCGCCATGGCTCGAAGCCCGTGTGGATGCCGCACTGTCGGCGGCTTTCGGTGACCTTGTACGCGCTGGTGTCACGCTGTCTGTGGCCAAGGATGAGATATTACGTCGAGCTGCTGGGGTCGAGACATTCGGGCAACGATACATTGGGGATCACCCTAAGGTATTATTTACCTTAATCTCATGTGTACTTAGCGCTTACCAATAATCAGCCTGAAGCTGTACTATCTGACACTCGCGCGGCTAACGGGGAGTCGGCAATACTAGCAATCAGCTCACTGCATGATATCGAGGAGGATATTTGGTCCCCGACCTATGGTCTCAGGGGGAAGCTCGACGCTTCTGTTCAAGCCGTCGTTGTTCGCGACCAAGGCCCATCATTTACGCACCCGGCACCTTTCGAGATCAAGACTGGTCGTGCTGTTGCGGGCCTTGAACACCGAGCACAAACCATGCTGTACACGCTCCTGATGCAGGAACGTTACGGCGACTCGGTGGACCTTGGTTTACTGTACTATACACAAAGCGAGGAGGTGATATCCGTTCCCGTTAACCGACTTGAACTACGTGCACTTGTTGCAGTGCGGAACACGATCGCTGCGTGGATGGCCCGTCGCTTCAGAGAATTCGGACAGCAACGGTTGAAGGGTGACTCGTCATTTTTGCCACCAACCATAGATAATGAACGGTTATGTGGGCGGTGCTTCGCCCTGGATGCTTGTATGTTGTATCGCCGGGTACGTAGCTCTCGCGTTCCGATGTGAACGAACGATAGTAATGGAGACAGGCTGTAGAAAACGTCACCGACGATGTCTCGGCGATCGCGGACATCTATTCCGAAAAGACAGGACATCTGAGCCAAGCGCATGCTGACTTTTTCCGAACATGGGAACGACTCATCGCCCTTGAGGAACAAGATATGATGCGTTTCAAAAAAGAGCTATGGACCCTCGACGCAGGAGAACGAGAGACGTTAGGCCGATGTTTCGCGGATATGGTTCTGGACACGTCTTCTCAAGAAGAGCCGGCCCATGTGGGTGCAAGTAGGATCCACAGATTCACGTATTGCTTCCTGAGGCGCATGGATGCAGGTGCTGAGAGCTTGCTCAACGGACACATGAACGTTGGCGATGCAGTAATCGTTTCTGTTGCACCCGATCTATTCGCACTATGTCGAGGCTTCATTCTGGAGCTCGGCCCTAAACATGTGGTCCTCGGTGTCGACCACATAATTAACATCCCGGCAATTGGAGCACGCCTGAGCAAGTTGCCTCACCACTTGCCAGATGTGAAAAATTCGTCAAAGGCAATCACCTTTCGCATCGACAAAGACGAGTTCTCCGCTGGTATGGGCCGGGTAAGAGATAATCTTGCTGCCTTATTCTATGTCGGCGGGGATACGGCACGGCTACGCCTCGTGGTTGACCTCGCTCCACCCACTTTTGACGTGAAAAGTGACCTGTTGACTGCAGCGCGCGCTTCGCCGCGCTGCAGAGTCTTGGCCCGGTCCCTTAATACCTACCAAATGCTAGCTGTGGAGAAAGTTCTCTCCTCGCGCGATTACACTCTGGTTCTAGGAATGCCTGGTACAGGCAAAACCACTGTTGTGGCACATCTAATTCGCATGTTGGTGGAATTGGGCAAGACCGTGCTGCTCTCAGCGTATACTCACTCTGCCGTTGACACCATCCTTGCAAAGCTCAATGATGTAGATTTTGGTATTATACGGCTCGGAAATGTGGACAAGGCAGGTTTTGTTTTCATTTCTAACAATGCAGACTTATATAAACAGCCATCGTAGATTCACCCTGGGTCCAAACAATACCACCTCTCTGCTCGCAGGCAACCCACCACGATTGAAGAATTCGAGCGCCAATTCATGACCCCAAGGGTGGTTGCAACGACTGCCCTTTCCATAGACCAGTAAGTCCGAAGCCACTTTCGAGACGCTCTGGCTAATCATCAATAGTGAGTTATTCTCCCGACGGATTTTTGATTATTGTATTGTCGATGAAGCCTCACAAATCACTTTACCAACATGCCTCGGTCCCTTGCGTTTTGCGGAGAAGTTCGTGCTTGTGGGTGATCACAATCAGCTCCCCCCGTTGGTAAGGTTTTTTGGTGCTGTAACGATGCCCATTATATACCGATTTACAGGTACGCAATCGCGAGGCGAGAAAGGGCGGCCTAGACGTATCTTTGTTCCGTCGGCTTTCGGAAGCTCACCCGCACGCGGTTGTCGAGCTCACACAACAATATCGCATGAACGCAGATATCATGCTCCTCTCCAACAGGCTCATCTATAATGATCGGCTAAACTGCGGAAATCAGAAAGTTGCGAATCAGAGTCTTATCTTGCCAAACAACGCGTTTGTCCAATCGATTCACACGTCTACTTCACCTTGCGGAGATCAGTGTTGGATAAAAGAACTCATGTCTCCAAGGCAAAAACATTCGCTTCAAGATATTATTATCCAATTCTGACCTCTTCCGCGTAGCCGAAAAGCCGTCTTCATGGATACGGACCAGATCCCTGCAACAGAGTCACAAGTGGGCGACCTTGTACAGAATGTGACGGAAGCGGTGCTTGTGCAACAGTTTACAGAATGCTTACTCCGCAGCGGCATCCACGCAGAACAGATCGGCGTGATTACCCTATACCGGCAACAGATAAAGCTGCTCTCGCATTTACTGAGCAGTCAACCAGATGTAGAGATCCTCACAGCCGACCGTAGTCAGGGACGAGATAAGGATTGCATCATTATGTCTATGGTTCGCTCAAATGAAGAGGGCACAGTACGTTTTCTCTCTCTTCTTTTTGGCCTGTCTGTTAACAACAGCGAGTGAAGACAGGCGACCTTGTAAAGGACTGGCGGCGCATGAATGTCGCTTTCACGAGGGCTCGCTCGAAGCTAGTCATATTTGGTTCACGCTCAACACTCGCCCGGACTTCACTTCTGGAGTCTTTTTTTCAGCTTATGGAAGGCGAAGGCTGGATAGTCCGCCTCCCAAGAGACGCTCACGAGGCACATACAGGGGCGCTTTCTCTTCCCAAGGGCGTCTCTACTAAGCACAAGCATCACGATTGCGTAGCAAATCCAAAACCTGACAAAGAAGATAGGGAAAAGGATTTAGCGGACAGGGAAAGCAACAAGAGAAGGCGATTCAACCCGAGTGTTGAGCTTTTGCGAGGCCGACCAGTTCTGAGAGACATTTTCAACGATATAATCGATTTGACATAGCCTGTTACATCGATTATGTTTTTTTTTCACCTTCCTGTAATCTTCCCAGTCCCCAGGAACTACTTACACTGTTATACTCTACACGTTCCTATCATATATGTATACCCATTCCCTATCCATGGTCACGACGGCAGTACACCAGTCCAAGTATCGACAAGGTCGATAACGCAATACCCATTAACGGGGATGTACTGCCTTGTTATCATCTTTATTGCCTCTTGTGCCACTATCCCTCCAAGGAACGCAGCAACGTTTGGAAGGTCAGCAGTTGGTGCGCGAACGCTATGTTCCCTGTCAGCACTTGTCGCTAAGGGAAGGAGAAAAGTTACATCTCTCCGACGGCATCTGAGATCTCCTTTTTGTCAAGATCCGTACCGAGGACCAAGCGTGCAATATGCTCGCGTAGCTCGCTCTCGGTGGGCCCACCGGTTTGCCTGGGAGGTGATGACCGCCACGCGTCTAACGCAAAAAATGCCAGGTGAGTGGCCGTTTCCCGCGTCAGGCTACCGAGATGCGTAACTGAATTATTTAAGAAGTTGCCACCTTCATGAGTTATGGCGTCTTGGACTCACTGAGTTGGTTTGGTACAGCATCTAGCGCGCCGTAGCGCGCACCCTTGAGTAGTTGTACCCCGTGGGCATTTTTAACGAACAGTTCAACGAGCTCGCTCTGGACAGGGACGCCCAGAAGTGTGCGGAACTGCTCACGTTCCTCTGCGGCTTGCGTACGGTAGAGATTCTGCAGGCGCACGTAACTCTCAGTATCGCTCTTCATGTCAGGCAAAGTAGCACTAAGGGGAAGCACGTGTGGCGGCCGTTCCGCGAACGACCGAAGTGCTGCGAGAAGGTGGCCGAAGGGAGTTGCGGGTATTGTCTCGGAAAAAAGCTTGACAAGATGAGGCGGAGGAGCTGTTGGAGTCCACGCGCGGTAGGCCTGGGCTATTGCCTCATCAAAGTTTTCTTCATCCGAGTTACGTTTTTGGGCATTCAAAGTTGTCTTAAATTCTTGCTTTTCCGCGTAAGTATGGGGCAGCAGCCCGTTGTGCTGAGCGTTGGAATTCGGATTAAACAAGGTATGCGTCGTGAATAAAGATAACGTACTGCCGTTTTCCAATCATCCAGGGCCCGGACAAGAATGTAAACGTAAGGGATATGCCCATGGTCAGTCGTGTCCATCGCATCAAAATCGAATGCCCGAGCTGCTTGGAGGAGAGCCGGGAATGGCTTGTCAATGCGGAGTGATGGTGATGTTTCCGTATGACTCTCAACGACTACATCTCACATTTAATCACTCATAGCCACCACGTTAGGGTCCACGCACTTTCATGTGTATGGAACTGCACAAAAAATTCAGCAAGGAAGCCTGCAGAACGCACCGGGATCAGGGGTGGAGAAGAGGGTTTGCTCCAAAGAAGGTCGGCCAGTCGTGCCAAAAGCACGGGAGCAATGTTATGCGTGATAATAAGAGAAAAGTCAAAGAAGTAAGATGGATCAGAGGCAAGGACATCCGCAACGTCCCGAGTGTCTGCGCGGGCATCGACACTGTCATTCAATTCTGCCAGGAGACGAACGGCTTCTTCAGCACGATTAAGGCCGATACTGGTGGATCCGTCGAAAAAAAAGTTGTTCCCTGCATCAGCCGGAGAGACGACACCGTGATCGAGAAGAGTGATGTGGCCGATACCCGGGAGCACAAGATTTTTCAGGATGGAAGTTGTAGTGGCACTGGCACCAATGACGAGAACGTGCGCAGATTCCAAAGCAGACTGTCCCGTCGCAGCCCAGAGCCTGCGAAGGTCGTTCAATTTCAGTTTCAGGAAGACACGAAAACGGGCTTAGGAACACACCTAAGTTGTCTATCATATCGACGGGTCTTGTTGTCTGGCTGGACCCTAGACGGAAATAAGCAAGGATCGTACAGTCATAGAGTCACCGCACTCAGATGTCGATGATTCGGTCTTTATACTCTGTAATCCATCGAAACCCATGATAAGTCAGTCGTGAGTGAAGTAGAGTTGCGGCCGGCGCCTACCGTGACGTCGAAGTCACGATTCCATGTGATGTCGGGGTCCGTGCAACCTTGAATAATGCTCCTTTTACGACGGTGCATCCGTCCCCCAGCCCGTCAGTTTGTTTTAACGCGCCAAAGCCTCGCGCATTCTTCGTTATGCTTCTCGAAGAAGTCAGAGGCCATCTCCGCACATGAGTAGTTCCTTCAAGAGAACGCATCCTTCATTTGGTACTTGGATAGATCAACTGTTTATGACCGAACTTTGGTATGGTTTCACGAAGGTAAGTGACTTGCGGCATCTCAGATGTATATAAGGAAACCCATGCAGACGAATCCAGTGGAGATGCAGAAGGAGTGCGCAAATGCAAAGGGATCAGAAACTTACGGATGACACTGAAGCATTTCCGTACTCTGAAAGCTGTCAGTCCAGTTTCTTAATCTTTCGTGGCCTATTTATCCGCTGCAGCAGACATACGAAGATACTGTACAGCTCTTTAATTCTCCCGAGCTCCTCGACCTTGCCATTGTCGAGGCCGACAGTCTCCTCAGGGACCTACGCTCGCTCCTTGTGCATGACCTTCCGAGTGACCTTCTCCCGTCCTCGGAGACTGAGGGACTCTCTGCCCTCGTTGAGCTCAAAGCAGGTGTAGGTAACTCCGAATCCTCTTCGTTCACCGCGGAACTTTTGAAGATGTACGGGCGTTTTGCCCGGCTGAATGGCTGGAAACCGACTGTATTAGCGAGCTCCGAGAGCGACAGTGGATGGTTTAAGGATGTCATCCTCGAGGTGAATGGTGCGGGTGCGTATGATACGTTACGTTGGGAAAGCGGCGTGCACCGTGTGCAGCGGGTGCCTGCGACCGAAGCTAGTGGCCGTTTGCACACGAGTACTGTTGCAGCTGTCGTGAGTAACCTATACTTTTCGTCTGAATATGTGGCTCATGTCTACGGGTGTTACCTCTCTTCGAAGAACCAAGGCCCGACAGGATAGATGACCTTGTAAAACTTGAAGATGTTCGAGTCGAGGTCATGCGCTCGCGCGGTGCTGGCGGTCAAGTGCGTCTTTGAATTTTTTACTCCCGTTCTGCATGGAAAAATGGACCAAGCGTGGCGCGTGAACAGAACGGAATCTGCAGTACGCCTCACACATGTACCCACTGGGATCACCGTCTCAATGCAGGACGAACGAAGTCAACATCAGGCCGGTGCGTTTTAATATCGAGTCGGAAAGATCGCGCTTCATTATGTACATAGAATAAAAGACGAGCTTTACAAGTTTTGCGTGCGCGCCTGATGTATATTAAACTAATGCGGGACGAGGCCGATCGACGGGCAACACGGAGGAGCCTCGTTCGGACAGCAGACCGCAGCGAGAAGATTCGGACTTATAATTACCCACAGGTACAGATTTGTAGGTGCAGCGTACCTTTTTATTTACCGTATGAAAACAGGATCGTGTGACTGATCACCGGTTGGGGAAGGGGGAGTATGGTTTCCTGCGAGGCCATCATGGAGGGTAGCGGACTCCGGACGCTGATTGATGGACTTGAGGATAAGCATCTGAGCGAGGCACTTCAGGATATGTTGGAGCCAGCTTGAGCTTGCTGGTACAGAGATGTTTTGCACCTATTCGACTTTAAATATACCGTGTGTACTGTATCTTCGTCGATTCATCAGTGGTACGATACATATCACCCATGTTTTCCATGCGCTTACCGGGGGACTAGAATAACATTCGTTTATTCAGCATACAGTCAGTACTGCTACCCTTGAAGTGGCTACAGTATACAAACAGGTACAGTACAAACAGTCACAGTACAAACAGTCAAGCTAGTCAAGGCTGGGACGAGACCGTGCCGAAATCCTCAAGTAAGCGTCGCCGAAAGGGGAAACCCCGGAACGTTAGGTAGATTATTTGTCAGTAATTAGCTAATAAAGAGCCACCTTTTTATACTCTAAATACCAGTACAATCACCAAGGGGATTGACTACAGTGGTGGATATGTGTATCTGTTCTCTGCAGTAAAACACTCCGTGTACTTGGCAGCGGTATATAGATGGATTTTTAAAAAAGCCGCCAATCTATTTATACTAGTCTATTTATATATCGAATACATCTAATAAACGTGCTCCACGTGATGCATGGTGACAGTTTCATTTTTGGTTTCTCGTCCGGGCCTTCCTTTACCCTCAACCAGTCACCTCCCCTCACCAGTCCCCTCTGCTTCTTCACCCACTCTTACCCATCGATCAATACGCTTCTTGTCTTTCTTTCGTTTGCCATAGCGCACTCTTGTCGCTCCCTCACTGGACTTTTCAACTTTTTTATTATTAACAATGCTTATACCTTTACTCCTCGCCTTTTTTGCCACGGTCACTCCAGTTTTCGGTGGGCTTACGGGCTCTTTCCAAACAGCAGGTGATACCCAAGTGAGCGCTATGATGGTGGGTAAAAAGGCATGACTTTTATTACAGTCTTCTCATTCAGCCATCTCCAGATGTTTGTTGTTAGCCCCGACAAGGTCTATATCCTCGACAAAGTGGAAGGTAATGCCCGGCAGATTAATGGTCACTCCCAATATGCATCCATCTGGTGGGTAGTTCTTCCTTTTGGTTCCTACGAGTTTCACATACCGCGTTATAGGGACATAAATTCGCGTACTGCAACACCCATAGATATTCAGACCAATGCATTCTGCGCTGCCGGCATGCATCTTCCTAATGGTTCTTACGCTCTTTTTGGTGGAAATACTGCCGTTGGTCCCGGTGGCGATAACTCTGCTGCTGGTTCAACGACGACATTTGATCCAACCTATCGGGACTACGATGGCACGCGGGCTATCCGTATTTTCAACTCGTGTGATAAAAGCACTCCATGTACTTTTGCCGACAATACCACCCAGCTAGCCAAGCGACGTTGGTATCCTGCAGCAGAACCGCTAGCCAATGGAACAGTCGTACTGATTGGTGGCTTCGTCGCTGGCGGTTACATCAATCGCAACTACCCCAACACGGACCCTGCATATGAAGGTGGTGCCGCCGAGCCAACCTATGAATTTTTTCCTTCTGTGTCGCAATCTCCTCAAGTCATGAACTTCATGGTTAAAACAAGCGGTCTGAACTCCTACGCCTTAACATATCTCATGCCCTCTGGCAAAATGTTCGTTCAGGCCAACTATTCAACCAGTTGAGTCAAGCTGTTCTTTCCATTTTCTGACTACTGACTGGTGATAGTTCTTTGGGACCCTATTACTAATGCCGAGACTCCACTGCCCGACATGCCGGGGCAGATTATTCGGGTATACCCTGCCTCAGGAGCGAATGCCATGCTGCCCTTGACACCTTCCAACAACTATACTCCAACAGTCCTTTTCTGTGGCGGTCAGTACATGGACGATTATTCGTGGGGCAATTATAGTTATCCATTCGCTGACACGTGGACACTTCCTGCATCTTCTGACTGCCAACGCATCACTCCGGAACCTACGGACGGATCCTCACCGGCCTACGTACAAGATGACAAGCTTCCAATAGGCCGTACTATGGGCCAATTCATCGCTCTTCCGGATGGCACATTACTCGTTATCAATGGCGGCCAAAACGGTACAGCTGGCTATGCGCAAAGGACGCTGACGGTTGCGCAAATGCCATTCGGGGAGTCACTCGCCGCGGCCCCTGTAGGTCAGCCTGCAATTTATAACCCCAATGCGCCTGCCGGCCGTCGATGGTCGACAGCGAACTTGGGTTCTTCTAACATTCCTCGGCTGTATCATTCATCAGCTCTATTACTTCCGGATGGTTCCGTTATGGTCGCAGGCTCTAATCCGAATATCGATGTCAATCTCACTACGGTATACCCTACGACGTATACTGCAGAGTATTTTTATCCGCCTTATTATTCTGCCACACGACCTGTGCCCCAAAACATTCCGACGACGCTGTCATACGGCGGGGAATACTTTGACATCACTATCCCTTCGACTTCTTATACCGGTGCTGCAAATGATGCCGCGGATAATACGACAATATGGTTGATCCGACCGGGATTCACGACGCACGCAATGAACATGGGCCAACGGATTCTGCAGCTGAACCACACATACACAGTAGAGTCTAACGGGACAATTATTCTCCACACTGCACAACTTCCACCTAATGCAAATTTATTCCAACCTGGGCCGGCTATGTTATTTGTGACCATTAACGGCATCCCCAGCAACGGGACATTCGTGACGATCGGAAATGGGCAGTTCGGTGATCAGCCCACCAGTGCTGTCGCTGTGCTTCCCACCATCGTGCGTAGTAGCTCGGCGTCCGGATCAGCGCCCAGCAGCTCCTCGAACAGTAGCAGCAATGGCAGTTCCTCCCACACGGGTCTTATCATCGGTGCCGTTGTTGCCGGGATTGCTGCTGTGGGCGTTATTGGCGCAGTTTTTGGTATTTGTCTCGCCCGGCGGCGTCGTTCGGCTGCCGTCGTTAGCTCGGGTCAGACATACCCTACGTCTAGTGCAGGGCTGGGTGGGTTTGCAGGACGCGAGATGCGCAGCTCTGATTCAAGTGCATTCGTACCTTTCCGGCAAAGCAATCAGAGCGAAGCCTCTTTGATGCACTCGCCCTATCGCGATCAGTTTGAACCACGGGCGAGCTCGCAATTTGCTCAGAGCTCCGAGTTCGATCCATATCGAGACTCGTACACTACCCACTCGGGCATTCCTCGGTGACGACAATGGGGAGCGATAGGCGACGGTTGAACCTTAGATCATGAACCTGTTTGTGACGGGTCTTATTCTGTAACTATTCCCTGTCCCCACTTTCCCATCCACTCTTACAGTATATCATGCTCTTCATTCCACTTCAATCTGATTTAACCTCGCACGGTGGTATCTAATGCGAATCCAATTGAGCGCGTTGGTTTACAAACTAAATATGGTTCACCAACCGCTTAAGCCTTTTGTCCTTTCCACGCATCTTGCGCTTACCCTGAACCGCACGGTCGCGCTTTGATGGGTTGCTACTGTCAACTAAACTCTCCTTTGCTACTTCATCTTCATTCGTGTCCTCCGTTTCATCAGCCTTCCCTTGAATACGCAAGCGATGAAAACGTGGCTGTCGAGCGAATGACATATTGCCTTGGTCGTTGCCTTCCGTATGCTGGCTCTGGGGGGCAAACCCGCCGAGAAATTCCGGATCAAGTGTGATCATGTCTGGTTGGATCTAGTTCTGCAATTAGCATCACTCGCTAGACTATACTGCGGGGGGGAAATAAGAGGGCGGAGAAGGGAACCTTTTCTAGCAGTGATTTGACCTCGCGCTCGCGGCGTGCCTTAGAATCCTCAAAGGGATCTGCCTCAGAGCTGTCAAAGTTGGGTTCACCGGCGCCTGGGACCAGTATGCAAGAGATTCCCGAACTATGCCCAATAGCAAGGATATCCTGAAATGGGCAGAATGCGAGGGAAGTATAGGGTTTCGCAGATTGGGGATGCGTCAGATATAATGGAGGTGGAGAAGGTGAAGGATTGGGAGAATGCACTGATGGCGTGGAATACACCTTGCAAGATTGGGAAGAGTTATAATGCGTGTAAGTGGAAGCCGAAGATAGTACCCACATTTACCGCACCTCCGGATGCTACCGCGAGGCATCCCCGTTGACTCCACGCTAAGGTAGCATGACCCCCACGACTGTTCCAAGACCGTAGGGAACCCCTCCAATTGCGACAGTCCCATAACTTCACGATACCATCCACGCCTGCAGTGGCCATGTAACGGCCACCTGTGCTTTGGTCGATGGAGACACTGGAAACTGGTCCGAGATGCGCCAATAATCGCACTGCCGGATGTGAGAGATTCGGGGTCCATAAAGTTACAGTGCCATTCTGATGACCGAGATGGATGACGGCGTTGTGTTGGTTCTGGGTCATGGTGACACACGCTCCGAGCTTCGTACGATGTTCGGCGACAAGCTGGCCTGTTGAGATGTCTTGATACTTCAAATAGCCCGGATATCCCTGCCAATGAAGATCAACTAACCACACGTCATTAAATATCACAAGTTACATACAACTGTGGCAAGAAGCCAATGAAATGGAAGAAATTCAAGGCGCGTGGGTTCAATGTGAGATTTTAGCCTATGAAGCTCGACGCCGTCGCGATCATAGATGAATACATGTTTCTTTTGAGAAACTGCATACTGTGAGTGATCCAGCAAGAAGCTGGAGACAATAAGCCTATGATTGGAAATGCGGACTAGTAAGGGTAAGACATACGTGATATCGCGACAGGTTTCCTGTAGCTGTAGCTCGGAGAGCATAGTTCCGGTCTGCCAGTCAAAGGTCGCGATATGGCCTTTCTGTCCAACGACTGCCATATTCCTGCCGTTGCGAGTGTATCTGGCACGGTAGGGACCGCCATCGAGGATGAACTCCTTGCGTCCACGCGCCGCCTCAGTTCCTATAGAGTTGGCTATCTCGTCTTGAGATATTCGCCACGACCTGTCTATATCCTCTTCCATTTCCATCTTTCCAGCATTGTTCGGTAGAAGTAGTTCCGCATCTCGGAGTAGAGCTTTCCCTCGCTCGGTGTTGGCGGACTGGCGTTGCAAAGTCGTTCGGAGCCTTTTATTGGCTATGTGATTGTATTTGCGTGCTGTTTTAGGGACAGGTTCCATGGGCATTATGGATCTTGGGGATGCTGTATTGGTTTTCGAGATAAGGGAATCCATGTGAGACTGCTCTGTATCAGGAAATTAACCAATTTTTTAGTGCTGTCGCGAGCGGCGAGCGGAGCCGAGTGTACAAAGGCCCAGCGCCGGCGAATGACAAATCACAAAATAATTGCGAGCGGAGCGAGCAACCCTCGGCTTACATACATGATCAGCCAGTGGAGGGTGATAATAAACAGGACTGAGTCACACAATGGGAAAGAACCAATAACATGGATGCAGGTAAAGTCTGCAGGGGCTTGCTCTTGTGGGACAGACCTGATCCGATTTGTGTTATTGCACTGTGCGGGGTTGCTGCTCTCCTTTTCAGACTCTAAACATTTCTACCAATGGTGCTATGAGAGAGGTCACTGCTGATGACTTTGGCTTCAATGATGCAGGTGAACAACTGGTCACTGCCAAATCATGGCTCCAACAGTATGTGAAACACCTTCCACAATGGCTTATATGCTGAACTTGGCATTGTCATTTGCATATCACCACCAGGCACATCTGAGCTATGGTGTACGTGCCCATTCAGGTGTTCCCTTTATGACTCAGAGTTGTAGGTGCCATTTATGGAGCTGTTCACTAATAAGGCTCCATATAGCAACAAGTTTTTTTGTAAGCGCCTTAGTTTAGTTTTTCATCAAGAACTTTTGGGGGTTTCTGTGTGACCAGAGTGACAGGAGTTGCGTGCGCCAGTTTTTTGGTTTGTAGGGTTTGTAATCTGTCTCACAATCTGGGATAGCCCTACTTGAGACATCAGAATATGAAGTGCAACGAGGGGTGGTTGAACCCAGGGTTGGGTGGCTCAGTGGTTAGAGCACCAAGCATATATTTTGGAGCAGCAGTGGGCCCTGGGTTCAATTCTCTGCATAATCACTTTTTTTGTTTTAATGTAAGTGACCTTAGTGAACTTTTTCTCACGTTACCCTGTCACTCTAGTCATGTCCAGAAATCCCTGCATCAGTAAATCCTGGGTCATCTATATAGTTCTATATAGTACTATGATAGGTCTATAGAACCCATAGAGCCCATAGACACGTCTATGTTCTATATAGCGCTATGATAGTTGACATGTACTATGGTAGTTCTATATAGACTATTAGTCATCACAAAAAAAATTCTTATTTTTATTTTTATTACTATTATTTATTATCTTATCTTATCTTATCTTATTTATTATCTAATCTAATTTTTATCGAATTATTTATTATTTACTATCTTATTTATTATTTTTATTTTATCTTAATCTATTATCCATCTTATCTACTTAACTTTGAGAAATTTTAACTTAAGAAATTTTACCAACTTGGTGGTTTGAACCAACAGCCTGCCCAGTCAAATGCCCGGCAGTGCTTTTGACCACTACACCAACTGGGCAAACATATATTAAGGTGCTTAATCATATTTTAATAGCTACTTTGGTTTACGCTCAGCTAAGAAAAGAAAGCACAATAATTGCTTAAATAAATTAGCTAAAATTACGAAAATATTTATACAAATAGAATGTACTAATGGCTAAAAGATTACTTATGACACTATTTTGATAAGT